>JANHGB010041665.1:48666-64015 GCA_026283785.1 Coracopsis vasa
CTCAGCACCCTCACAGGGAAGAGCTTCTGCCTAAGAGCTCATCTCAATCTCCCCTCTGGCAGGTTAAAGCCATTCCCACTTGTCCTGTCCCTACAGGCCCTTGTCCAAAGCCCCTCTCCAGATTTTCTGTAGCCCCTTTAGGCACTGGAAGCTGCTCTAAGATCTCCCTGGAGCCTCTCTTCTCCAGGCTGAACAAGCCCAGCTCTCTCAGCCTGTCTTCACAGGAGAGGTGCTCCAGACACCTACTTTTTCATCTCCTGAGCACTCAAGAGGTCCGAATCCTCCTCTAGTCAGTGGGAAGGGAAGGTGAGGTGCTGTGTTAACCAGCTCATCTCGTAAAATCAGGAACATTCACACAACCAGGACTTGCATTTAGTGTTACAAGGTGATGGTTGCCAGCGCAGCCAATGGCAGAACAGCATTCCAATTCTGCCATCTCCATGTTCATCATTGCTCCTAGGCCCTTCAGCATTTCTGCCCAAAATAGCACTTTGAAGAGCGTCAGTGTCCTGAAAGCAAAGTGGGTTTGACATGAGTTGTTCTTCAGAGTAGTCCTTTGAACATGGAAGATGAAAATGTGTGTTGAATTTACATATATACTTAAAAATGAGAAGACAGGATGATTTTTAAATATTCCAGCTTTCAGTTTGATTGACAGGTAATACTGAAGTGTGAAAACTGATGGAGATGCAACCAGAAGTTAAGCTTTTAATAGTAAGAAAATTGCCACGAGGTTTTATGTGAAGGTGTCATTCTTCTCATTCCTCCCAACCACAGCAGAATGCCTGCACTTGCAAAGTGTGTTTTCGGCAACAGTAATAATAGTCTAATAATGCTCTTTAAAAATCAATAAAAGCACTGCAAAGAATGGTTGAGAGGCATCTAAACTGGGCAGAAGTGATCAGCGAGACAATAACAAGAAACTGCAAACTTTACTGGTTTACCAACACTTACTAAGACACAAGATGTAAGCTTTTTGGCTACCTTTGAGTCTCTGTAGTACTTGTCCAAATTGTGACTTTAGTTGTTTCACTGAAGTTTATTGGGCTATCACTGTTACACGCTACATTTTTTTCACTGCATTTATCAGAATCATTGGTAAATAAGTTTTTACATTATATTTCTAAAACCTAATTTATATTTTCTGCACATGTATTTGCATACAGAGAGATTGTGAAGTCTCCATCCCTGGAGACAGTCAAAACCTGACTGAGCAACCAGCTCTGGTGACCCTTCTGCTCTCACCAGTTCCATGATTCTGTGATACATCAGAGAAGATGCTCTCCTAAATGTCTTTTAATAATTTGTTGAGGGCCTTATTTAGAAAGAAAGAAAGAAACAAAACCCAACACCCCTCATTTTTTATCTTGCCACCTGAACCTGAATAGCAGAAAAATGATAAAGCTCAAAAAGTAACATTTATTGCATGCCAGACCTGAAGGAAGAGATCCCTTTCATTGCTGATTCTATTTTACCTCTTGTCATTTTTATGCTGTTGTCATGCCTAGTGAGTGTAATCAGTCAGCCTCTCTGTGCCAGACATAGTTTACTGTCAATACAAAAATGGGTCTTGGTCCATTTGTTAAAGAGAGATGGAATAGAAGCATTTAATACTTTAAGCCTTTCTGAGTGTTTTAAACAAGGGCTGAGGGAAATTGCTGTAATTGTTACAGTGGGAACACTTAGGTGCAAGGTAATGACTATTTAACCTCAATGTCATAATGAATTTTGTCAGACTGAAATTTTTTGGCCTCTAGAATAGTCTCAAAAGGAAAAATGTTGAGACTTTCTTTTTTCTTCAGGGTAGGCATTGCTGTAGCTAACACACTGTTCTCTTTATTGGGGAGAGATGGGCCCAGTGGCCAGAACTGGCATCCCTCCGCGCTTTCAGTGGCAGACACAACACATACATCATGTGCCAGGGCTATTTGGCACAATAAAGGAGTTTCACCCTGATGTCTGAATTTCTTTACTTTAGTGGGCTTGAATCAAACCCCCGACGTTATTTGAACATAGCGGGGTTTGTAGCTCAGTATTAATAATAGGTCAATTGCAACTTTTCTTGTGGTCGTGTTGCTGACAACATCTGTCTAATCTTACTCTCTGTGGCCTCTTGGAACATTCACTTTTAACACCCACACAGAGGAGAGATTTCAAGAAATTTCCTCTGAAGTTTATACAAAATAAACAGATATTTTTTTCCTCTGAAAAGCACTGCACAAAGCACATCTTTCTCCATCAATTCATGTTGAAATTCCCTCGCATGCATTTCAGAACTCCTGTGCGAGCCCAGGGACTAAACCCAGTCAAAGCTTGAAATCTCATTTTTGTGTTATATGAAAGGGTTTGTTACAGGTTTGCATGGCTTCAAGTTGTTATCTTAATATTTCATATGGTTTTATATGATCCGTATAAGTGGTTACATACCAAAAAAGCCAAATTTATGCAAATTGTGGCAGCTGAATGATGACCAGAATTGCAAACCCACTGACACTGCTTAATTCTTCCTAAAGTTACACCTACCCAGATAATCTCTAAAGTTTAGCACATTGATCTTATTAATAGCCTTGTTTCTAATCAGTGTATTGTGTTCTTTAATATGTATTAGTTTTTAGAAAAGAAATACAGAAATATCCATGTAGGTTTTACTCTGTGTTACACTCATAGGTTTTCAGGTAGTAAAACAGAATTAAGCTTTCTGTAGAGTTTCAGTCAGTCCTGTTTCCCTTTTTCTGTGATTTTAGTACCTTCATTTGTAGCATCCTTCTTATTCTGTTAGTCCTGTCCTAGTAGTAGTTTTTAAAAGCCATTTTTTTTCCGAAATAACTGTGGCCTTAATATATCTCAATGTTTCTCTATCAAAGATAAGGCCTTGTAAACACACAGATCCGAGCACTCTGTAGTCCCTCCCTGACCTGCCTGTGTGCTGAAGTGTTTTTAGAATTAGACTATATTATGCTGCTATAGCAGCTTAACCTTAAGCTTGCATATATACATTGAAGTCAGTGACTCTCCCATATGTTTAAGTGCTTTGCTGGGTGATGACATGTCAGCATAAAATTCTGTAAATATGCCGAAAGGATCAGGTTTAGTTATGACTTTTCCCAGTGATAAAAAAGGTGAAACAAGTACATTTCAACAAATCATGAGCGAATCATGTAAAAGGTCTGGTTTAAGGATCCTGGACATTGAATCAGGTCCCCACTGTATTGCTAAGCAGAATATGCTCCTTTCAGCAGCTCAGAAGTTTTCACTATCAAGTTTAAATTTCACTCCAGTATGTAAATGTGGGTGTTTTTCTTCCCTGCAGTATCAAGTCTCAAGCTATAAAGTATCCAAACACCACAATCACCATGTGAATTTGCACTGCTGGTTTCAGTGCAGTGGCAGGCTGGAAACATGCTCTGTTTTGTAGATCACAGATGTGCTTTGTTCTCATGAGTAAATATTTTGGAATGTCATAGTGGAAAACCCTTCCAAATATTTGGTGTTCAGCAGTTTTTGTCATTTGCAGCTTTATTCCTTTTCTCTGCATGGAATTTCATGCTTGCTAGTGTGTCATATGTTAATTTAAACTATTTAGCTTGCGCAGCAGAGTTTGCCAATGCCATGCTTGTAGCGAGCATAAAAACATGCAAAATACATGCCTTTAACTGAAGAGAGATTTAGCATGCTGTTTTCTTTTTAGATCATAGCTGAACTTAAGACAACCATTTCCTCTCTGACAGAGGAGAGCAGCCGGCAGCAGCTTGCCGCAGAGCAGCGGCTCCAGGAAGTTGTACAAAAGTTTGAAGATAAGAAGCAGCAGCTGATTACAGATAATGACAGAGCAATCAAGGTAATCTGGGGATTTTAGTCACTGATGCTACTGGCTGTTTGAGTGTAATTAAAAGTTCTGCAGTGGGCAGATGAATGCAGGTATCATTCCTGTTCACACAGCGCACACTAATTCCATTCACTGGACCTTGACTTTGATGTATCTGATGACTCAGGCTCGCTTTCCTCTAGCTGATCATACGCCTGCATAAAACCTTTGGGTTTGGCTAGTCTAATCCATCCACTTCAGTCAAATATTTCAGACTTTCCTGTTCTCTTTCTTCTAATATTGACTCAGATATTTTAACGTATTTTCAGCACCTTTATACGAGTGCTTTTAGTACTTGGAAAAAAAGGTGAAAATAGGAGAGCTCACATGGGCACGGGCTTTAGCTTGGTTTTCACAACACTTTCTTAACTTTCACATATAAGGCTGAAATGAAAGAAAGTATGTTCCTAGGTTCCATTGAAAACTATGCAAAATCTGTGCTAGATGTGAATGGAATAAAGTATTTGTCATGTACAACTTTTTTTCCATTAGATTTCTGATTGCATCAGAGTTGCATTCTCTGGCCTGTGCCAAAGAAGCTTTAAGAGACTGTGTGTTCTGAATATTTGGACTCTGCTCCTTGCTGCTTTGACATCTTGATTCAAAGTGACTGCAGAGAATCCCACCTGCAGAAGCAAGCAGAACCAGTTTTTAAACACTTTTCCTTTCAGACTAGTAAAGAGCAATGGAAAAAGTTAAAACTATGCAATCTGCAAGGGCTGACAACAAAAACACTTCATTAAAAGTTGTATAGAAGAAGGAAATTCTTTTTCCTTTGTAAAGACGTTTAGTAGTGCCAAACAATGAATGATGTTGTTAAATCCAGAAACTCTTGGTTTCTGCACAGGGTTTCTGAGCAGTGTCTCAGCACTGGTGCTGCAAGTGTGTTTTGTCAGATTTGGTCAGCTTGGGGAAGAAGTTAGAGGACATGTTACCCTTGGAGTTCTTGAACTTTGTTTAGTATCACTACTATTGTACTTCTAAAAGATGTTCCTTTGAAACCACTGATTTAATGGAATTTACTGAAAGCCAGATATCCAAACAGAAAATTCTTAGGAAGGTAAACTGTTGTGTATACCTCTGGAAACAGAAAGAAGTGGCTTTAATGTTCAATCACTTTGTATTTTTAAGAACCACACATACTTCTAGATGAGCACGTGCACAAATACTTTGCTTTTTATTAGCTTGGGGCAAGAAACACTGGTTTTCTTGGAAGCAGAATCCTAGATGTGCTGGAGATGGGGAACAGCATCTATCCCAGAGCAAGCTGAAGACCTTAAGGGGTGATTAAAGAAGTTCTAAACCCAAAGTAACTCTTAATATAGCATAAGCCTTTGAGAAGACTTAATATAGTAGAACCTATTAAAAAGACTTCGGTTAAAATATGGGCATTTGCTAAATATAACATTGATTTAAACTAACATTGAGGAACACATTGCAATTTCCTTTCTATGGTATTGAGTGACTTCCTGTAAGACCTTCCAATTATTATTTCCTTTCAAAGGGAGAAATACACTTTTACAGAACCCAAGTAGCTCTCCAAGAAATTTTGGATGTAGTCAGTAAAGTGATATCCAGATGTGGATGCCATAACACATGATGTTGATGTTAATTCATATTTCTGACTTGCTTTGCTAGTTAGATTTCTACATTGATATTTTACAGTTGTATGTAGCTCCTTAATGTTGATTATTTTTTAAGATAGTATCTTAAACATTAGTGAAAAAAGAATAAATGGAACTTTTAAGATCATTTGGCCACTTTCGATAACCTAAAAACCCCAATCTGAGCAACATTTTTTGGTTTCAGATGGCCTCATTTTGGGTCAGTTTGAGGCAAATGCTTGGAGTACTTGCTATTCTGTATTACATGGTGATTTATCTGGCCTAAAGGCAAGTCAGACTTTGTGCTGTCAGAGTCATAAAATCAGGATAAAATCTTGGCTCACTGCACTCCTTTCTTGTGGGTTATAAGGTAACCAGTTTGGATGCCATGGAGTTGCGATGTCTAATAACGAAGAGCTGAGCAGCAGTGGTCTGACACAGTGCTGAGCAACTGATGGACTCCTGTCATTGCCTTTCCTCTGCTGTTGAGTTTGAGCTTGTTGGGATTACAACACTGTTGGCACAGAATAATCCCAAAAGTACAGCTCACCCTTCAGTAGATATCTTTGCTTTGAACTTACCAGGACTTGTATTCTTTGGAGCGGAGTACAAGGACACTGGAATTGGCCTGGCATGGGGCAAATCCAGCAAAGCTCACCTGGTCTCTGTGCCATGCCTCTCCTGTGATGTGCTTACACTTCAAAGATCAGGAACCATTGGTTTAGACCATAGGATTAGTTGAGAGCACAATTATATTAATGCCCTGCAGATGCTTGGAAAAGCTGCTTAAATTGCTGTGTCTCTTAACCCATTTGTGATGCTTCAGACTGAGGTTGCAGAAGGCACCTTCCAGTCAGAGTTTGGGTGCTGAACTCTAAATGCAGTGCAGGAGCTATACTGGTCATTGAGGTGTAGTATAAACTTATTAAGGTTAAATTTAAAAGTGTTCTGGCATTCCAATAGCAATCCAGCCACAGCAACCCCGAGCTTAACACGGACAAATGGTCAGAGCATTTACCTGACTGTGCGGCTGCTTTGGGCAGTGTTTACTGGCTGGACTTGGCACTAGCATAAGGCTGATTGAATTGTAGAGATACCTTGAGGTTGTTTATGAAATCCCAGCCTTAGGATTTTTATTTTATTTATGAAATCCTTTTGGATTCTGGGATTTAAAGTGCAAAACATTTCCTGGGATTGGAACTGCAAAACATGTTCACAGCATTTTAATGACGAAGTTGATGGCCAAGTGGGGACTCCACATCAAAAAGTAGATTCTGGAAAGCAATGGATGATGGAGAGCATGCAGTGACAAACCCACAACAGAAAAGGGAGAAAATGATGCTTTTTTGCCAGAGGAACCACATTTGTTGTTTGGCTCTCATTCCAGATTCTAGGATTCTGTTATATCCCCTGAATTAACACCAAAATTTCATTAGCAAAGCATGGTTTGAAGATGACATATTTCAACACTTTGTGTGTCAGCCAGCTTATGATCAGACTAATTCTGTTAATAAATAAGACTTAAAAGATTTCTAGGAAAGAATGTCATATAATAATGTTCCACTTTGTGTGAACAATTTTGAAACAGTTGTTTTTCTTTGTCGTGTTTAAACATGTTGAGAGGGAAGAAAAAAATCAGAAGTGGATTTTATAGCCAGAGCAGAACAAAGGAGAAAACTTCTGGTTTTAAGCTGTCTGGGCTTATGTGGGCATTGAGTGTTCTCAGCATCATCATGTATTGTTAGATGCTGTTGTATCTTGGAGCAAAACGATCATTTCCTCTGTGGAAGGGTTGGACTGGAGATTTTAGCAACACAGTGAGATTTCTCGATGCGACTATAACAGAATCCTTACCCTTCTGTAGTTGTGCTTGGATCAGTCCTTGTATGGGGTCTCTATTTCTTTTTATTCTGGAATACTGTTTCCACAGGGGGGTTTATACTGGTATTCCTCTATTTTAGTATGTCATACAGAGAGAACATGGTGTCTTGGGCTTGTTGCTTGCAGCACCCGTCTGCCACCCAGCCCACTTCTCCGGTCTGCCCATGTCCTGCTGTGCCAGGTCTGTGTGTCCTCCTTGTTTGGTTTGCATTATCCTCCTCCCTTCATGTTTGGTTTCTGCTAAAAGTAAAACAAATTATTTTAAACCTTGGGATGCTTTAAAGCATTCAGAACATTTCTTTAAGGGCACCTCATATTTTTGTTTCCAGAAAGTAGTTGTCAAAATATACTGATGATATTTACAGACGTCTCTAAAATACGGTGAAAAAGCTAACTTTGTGTGTAGTTGCATTTCATTATCAGCCATGTTTATTAGCAAATTCCATTTGTAATTACAAATAATATTTTGCATTAAAAGAACAAGCATGTCAGAGCTATGAGAACATTAACTAAATGACTAGAGTCCTGCAGAGGCATTTAGTCTGTTGTCCTCAAAATACCTTTTGGAACACCACCATCATACTCTACAATAGCCAATGTTGGGTTTAGTAAGAACTTAATAATTTTAATTTGTTGGTTTTTGGAGCCAATCAGTAACAAAACTGTGCAGTGCTGGATGGTTGGAGTGATTCTAGAGGTGAGATTGCCCACTGTTAAAGCCATGTTTGACAAGTGCATTTGCAGTCTCATCAGACCCTTTTGATGAAGCTGGGCAGGTTCGGCTCTTTACCTGGTTGGGAAGGCTGCTGACAAGTTTCCAAGCCATGGCAAGTAAAGGGGGAACAATTTACATGTTGAGTATTTTCTCTGTATTTAAAGCACAAAGACTGCGATGGTTGTTTGGAAGGCAATGACCATGTGTAAGTGAGAGCACTGAGGACATTCATTAGGGAAAAAAACCCTGAAAGCTTAGTGTAAGCTAAAGATTAGAATCTAAACTGTAGGGTAAAGTGAAGACATATGTTATGTCAAGGACATTTTGTTAAGTGAGTCTTGACTTGCTCTCTTCTCCAGCATACATTGATTCAGTAGGGTTAGCTGTAATAATCTAGACTACTGTTGAATAGCTGCCCAATAGACTTTTGTCAATAAGACCCACATTATTTATGAGCTTTTTAAATATTTTATTATATGTTTTATTTTAACTTGGCCGAAGGTGGGGTGGGTTTTTTTTAGCTAATGGTGCATGTAAAAAGGAGGTCAGCATTTCACTGTTAAAACTGACACTGAAGTCTTACAGGACATCTGGTCAGAACATGTATTACTGTTTGTGATGGTTCAATGGCGACAGACATGCAGGATTCTGTCAGTCACTGAAGATCTTCAGAGCTGTGTGTGTCACACAGTTCTCCAGAGGGATATCAAATCCATCTAATTGCCTTTGTCACTAAACATTACCATGATAAACCATTTGGCATGGTGAAGTAAAGAGTTTTAAAGGACCATCTTGATATAAAATACATGGAGTCATTTTTCATGGATCTCTTTCTTTGTCACTGACTTTAGTCTATAATAATACTAATAACTCTGCAGTGTCTTTTATTAGTGGGGAATTACAAGGCACCAACATTTGTACCTTAGCATTGTAAAGCAGGCATTAAAATTTACCAGGCAAATTACATTATCTTGCTCCTAATTTGTCATATTCTGTTTGATCAGCAAAGGAAGTCATGTCTTCCAGAAGAATAGGTAAATGACATCTGCAGGTCTTTTCTGGTTTTGCTTTCCCTTTTACATAGGGTCCAAACTCTGAGGCACCTGTTTTTCATGGTTTTTGTTTATATGAATACTAGTTTCACCCAGATTCTGTCTGTTAGAGAAATGAGGGTTTAGCCCCAAGCTTTTCAGCTGTGCTCATGCTCTGTCTCTTGATTCCATTATGTGGTTATCTTTAAAACGCTCTATTGGCACATTCATTATAAATGAATGGAAATAGGCTGATTTCCCTGTTCAGGTTAGATAAATGTTGATCACAGCTGAAAATTTGGGTTTAAAAAGCCCTCTCCCCCTTTCAAAATCATATCTCTCTTTTTCTGTTGCCACAGAAATTATTTCATTGTCTGCAGCATAGTACCTTCTCTTCAGAATTACAGAGTTTCAGATGTTTGGCCAATCAGGCAATCCAAGTGGCTGAGCATCTGTAAGTACTTTATAATATCTTTGACATGCTTTGTGAGACAAAGAATTGAGTCATCTTTCTTTTTCCTGCAGCAAGCTTTGCACTCTGGCATTTTTCTTGACTTTTCATGTCTCAACACATTGAAGAACTTACCATGGCCAACAGCAAAATCATACTTACAAGTTTTATAAAAGACTAGAACTAGTGCTTGCCTAGTCCTCTGAACTGCAGGCCAGATTTATCTGGCAGGTTTTAGAGTTTATATTTTCACTTTTTCCCACATTGTCATTGTTGTCCTCAGTGTTTTGCTTTCCCTCCAAAAGGCACTTTGCTGCATAACAAAATCTTAAGTCTTATATAGCTAAGCTATCACTTTAATGAGTGGACTACACTGATTTTGCACTGGAAAAATGGTGGAAAAGGATTCAAAACAAGCCATAAAATTCACTGCTTTTAACTGACAAGACAGGAGTAATAACACTGAGTGGGGTCCAAACTGATGAGGAAAGTACAGAGAAAACTCTCTTAGTAGTAACTTTAAGTAATGCAGACGTAAGCCTACACAGCCAATAAAGAAAGGCAGACAATGTTTATCACGATGATAGAAGAAAATGAAAATTGGCTTTTTTAAGGCTGCTGTGATGGTTACAGTTTACTGTTCCATTTCAAAGGCATTTTACTCTCCAAAGAGCACAGGGACTTTTATGTGGAGGAGAAAGTGGTGCTTAGGAAGGCAGAGCTGGGGAGATACCCAGGAGCTACGAGGCAGACTGCCTGGGAGGAAGAGCCTGTGCTCCAAAGTCTGGGACTTCACTGGAGAGGGGGAAAAAAAAGATGAAGATAAAACCAAGTTTCTAATGTCCTTCAAACACAGGGCATCTGTAAAACAGTCTGTGCATAGGACTGTGTAGACTTTCCAAGGGCTGTTCTTTGTTCCAGTTCCAGTGAGTTCCTGGAACACAGCCTCCTTCCCTGCTCCTGGAACAGCCTTGACTGCAGGGCTTCTCCAGCCGTGTAGGTGGAAACACAATATGTGTGAACTATATATTTGACCAACAAAAGATTGCTGGAGAAAATGACATCTTCAAAGCAAACCTTCTGTAGTCCACAAACATTTATTACTCTGTAGTAAAGGTTTTTAAAGCCTGGCACAGTAACACAAGTGCTGGGTTTGGCAAATAGAGATTTAGGGATGTGGACCTGGTCTACTTATCAACATGTATTTCCTTTAGATATCTATCTTATCGCATGGCTCATCCCAAATAGCATCAGGTTGCTCATGCCCACACAATTTCCAGTATTTGTGTCAACCTTTTATTTGCAAAACTATATGTTCTAATACAGGTTTGCTTTTGATTTTGTACTATTCATGGTGCTGGCTGCTCCAGGGCTATCAGCAGGAGAGAGTCACTGAGGATTTCAGCTTTATGCATTAAAATGCTTTTGCCAAACTGAGTGTTGACTTTAGAAATCTTCAGATTCCATTTAGAATTTTCGGCTGGCTCTCCTGCTTTCTGTGTAACTGAAACTCAAGCAGATCAAATATCAGAGTGGTTTTTACAAAACGACTGGCTAACACTTTCTGAATGGCAGATCACAGTGAAATTGAAATATCTTTGTTAAACTTCCCATTTTCATGATAGTTGGGCTTTTCTTAAGTGTAACAAGAGAAACCTGGTGAATCCAATAGCTGTACAAGTTAACTACCAATATTTAAAGGCAGAGTAGCAGTATAATCAAGTGGTCAGTTAGCACTCAGTTTTTAGAAGGCATTGCCTTATTTTCTCTAATTAGAGTGAGATTTTTCCCTACAAAATGAAAATACCAATTGTTTCATTAGCATTAAAAGATTAGTTACAAAGAGCTACTAAAGGAAAGCAGCCAAAGCTGCCATATTTCTGCCACTTTCTTGCATCAGTGGAGTTGAGAAGAAAGGAACTTTCCAAGTTCCAGTACTGTACTTGAAAAGGAAAAAAGTATGCGGTGACTTTTATCTGTGTATTCAGTAGATCAGATGGCAAACTCCCCCAGACAGCCTAGCAGGGGAGCAGCTTCTGCTTTTCTCAGTAAGCCCCAAGTGGTGTGAAGCAGCACCAAGTACAACATCAAAAGCTACAAATATGCATCAAGTGTAAAGTTTGGGGGTTTCAAAACCTCTGTCTAATTAGCACAGCTCCATATTTGTGAGTTCTAGCTCTGACTTTCTCATAGTTGCATGCTCAGCAGAAGTGGCTTTTTCATCACACAACTTTGTGTAAGCAGTTAAACCTACAAATACTGTCACCAAACCTGACCCTTCAGATGCTTGGTACAACCCTATCCTGTTTCCTTCTAGCATCAATCACCCCATTGTGCCCAGCTAGAAAATGTGAGGTGTAGCTCTTAGCCAAATTTTTTCTAGCAGAACAAGATCATTTTAATTGAATGTTATTATCAGCCAGTTCTTGTGGTTTGATGTGGATTCCAGATGAAGCAGTTCATCTGCTTGGAGAACGCGTAGGCACTAATATCATAACCTCTGTCAGTTTTTGTATGCTTCCATCCTAAGGGAAGTTGGTTTGACTTGCCCTTCATTGGAAATTTAGTGTCCTGCTGGCAGCCAAAATAGCACTAGAGATCAGAAACAGAAAAAATGCTGTTCTTGTATCTCATGCTTTGCTCCTTTTCCCATTAAATCTATATTGTAAATATTTTCCATTAGGCCCTGTACACCTTTCTGCTGAGCAGTTCAGGGGAACCACCTCTATGTGTTCATACAGTACATGTGTACATGAGAAGGTGAAAAACTAGGTGAGTTCTATTGAAAATAACACATTCTTCTTTGAGCCTTTTGCATGTGCATAATATGCACACTCCATCTTGCACTGGAGTTTGGGATGCCTTCCCTAAGAATGTTTGTTGTTGCTTATTCATGCAGCATCTGTACTGTGCTGATTCTTATCACTGATGAACAGGGTTTGATACAGTAAATATTTTATTTGTTTACCCTTGAGAACATGCATGAAGAAGACTGAGGACTTGATGCTAAAGCTCATAGGGAAGACTGGGAGCCTCAAGGCTGAAGCTTTTTCTTAAGCTCTTCTGTACAGGCATCAAGAGTTTTGTATCTTTGGCCTCTTCAGAAAGCCTGAGATCCTCCAGTGAGGAGATTATTTTATAGAGCCGAAAGAGTTCTCCTGTTTTCTTCTTCAGGGGTCTGTCTATGCAATTTATTCTCAGGAAACTGGAGTAAGTGTTGCCTACAGGATAAAATTCAGGACTCTAAATGAGCTTCTTGGCAGCATCCCCTTCAAAACTGCCAGATAACAGAGCACTGGAAGAGCAGTAAAGCAGAGATTAGTCAAGCACAACAAAAACCTTACTCCTCTGACACAACCACTTTTTAACTTCTGTTACTAAAACTGGCTCTGCTTATTTTTAGTTCAAGCTTTCATAGCCCTGAAGTCAATAACTTCAGTTAAGTCAATATGTTAATGATTATGAAACCAAAGCCTTCAGCGCTGATGCATGCTCATGGATGAATCTGATCTCTGATAGAGCAGTTATCTGCAGTGTGGTGAAGATGCCTGTTGGAACTGCCTTCACCAGCTTGGCCAGCCAACCAGGAGACCCAACATTTGCACTTTTAATGTTGAATATTTCTGCTGCATTTGGCACCTAAAGAGCAGTATATCCTCAGTGAAAGCCCCAGATTGCCAATTATGAAGAATTCATTAAGATCTGCTGAAGTTCAAAGCAAAAAGGCCAGTTCCTCACAGGTCAGGGCAGCTCTTTTAATGGTTCCTGCTTTGCCTCCAGCAGCAGCTCATCTCCAGAACCTGTTTATTTTTCTGCCAGGCCTGTTGGCAGGTGAATAGAGTCACATCAGATCACCCCATGAGTATTTTTATGCTGGAAACCTATGCCCTGAATATGCCATTTTCCTGGCGCAGCATGACATGAGATCATGGGTTTCACACCTGTCCATGTTGGCCTTAGAAGACAAAACATGCAATGCACCATTCACTTCCCTTTTTGAGACCTGTGGTGAAGTCAGAGCTCAGTTTTGCTTTGGAGTTTGCTCTCTTACAGTTTAGACCATCACAAAGGATTAATACTTGCTGTGTGGGGAGGAAGGAGAGCATCACTTGATCATGTCTTGAAAACAAATGAGATCCGTTATGAAACAAAAATGATTGAATACAAGTTCTTCTAGAAAGAGATCAGGGGAAAACAAAACAGACCGTTTTCCTGGGAAATAATCAGTTAGGACATGTCAGCACCATATCTGGATGCACAGTGCATCCAGATACACTGTGGTTTAGGAAAGCACAGCATTTGTGCTCTTGCCAAATGGGCAGCAGTGCTAGTCCAGAATTCATCCAGGCTCCTGAGAGTCACTATCTCAGGCGTGCAACATTTTAATTCCAGTAGAAGGTTGCACTAGCTCTGTGTGAGAACTGCTGAAAAGTGATTAGATCCTGAAGTGCTCTAACTCTTTCCTTTGTATTTTCTACTGCCCTGGGGCTGCCAGAGGCTACCCATGTGTGGCACCATGGTCCAGCTTGGCCTCTTTATTCCTATTGCCAGTGTGACTCCTTTCTCACCCATCATCCACCCTTACCAGCAGGATCTAACCCGGAGGAGCTATGGGAAGAGGATGTGCTTATCCAGGGGAGGATGGTGCCCGCTGGCGAGTGCCCGACCCGTCGCACCCGCGCCGGGAGCCTCGGGCGCTCTCCACGCTGCTGCTCTTCCAAGTTTATTATGTAAGAGAGGGTGAAAGTACAAACCAGAGAAAACTAAACATGAAAAGTGAGTTTGTTTGCTTCCCGAGGAGCTGGGGAGTGGCAGAATGAAACTGCATAAATAAATATTGAGGCTGCCAAAGGTTAGATACCTGCAGGAACACCTGCACAATGGGACCAAGCCAGAACTCTGCAAGCAGCTTGAAGGAGAAATCTGGTGTGTGTTGGCTCTCTCTGGCTTCAGAAAACAAGCATTGCTTTTCTCAATATGGCTATATTTAAATTCCTTATATTTTTGTTCCTAATGTTAATATCATTCGTATCCTTTACAGTTTTGCACTTGTTATTTGGCAAGGTAAAACAGCAATTACTGAAGGCTGTGTAACAGTTTGAATCATATCAGTGGATTTTATTTGTCTGCATACCTGGAAACACCTTTGACCACAGCTGTGCTCTAAGCTCCAAGGAGCAGCTAGTACCTGATGTCTTGTTTTCTTCCTCCTACCAGAATAACACATCACTTCTACTTATGTTTGTGTCAATCTGAAAAGTGAGGACAGGAAAATGTGAAGTGATGGTGTCTTGGTGTAACCCCAGCCAGCAGCTGAGCCCCACACAGCCACTCGCTCAGCCCTCCTCCCAGTGCAATGGGGGAGAGAATCAGAGGGATAAAAGTGAGAAAACTCGTGGGTTGAGATAAAGACAGTTTAATAGAGAAAGCAAAAGCCTTGCACATGAGCAAAGCAAAACAGGGAATACATCCACCACTGCCCATTGGCAGGCAGCTGTTCAGCCATCCCCAGGCAAGCAGGGCTCCATCACATGTGACAGTGACTTGGGAAGACAAACACCATCACTCTGAACACCCTTCCTTCCTCTTCTCCCAGCTTTATATGCCAAGCATTACATCATATGGTGTGGAATATCCCTGGGATCAGCTATCCTGGCTGTGTCTCCTTCCGACTTCTCGTGCACCCCTAGCCTCCTCACTGGTGGGGTGAGGAACAGAAAGGCCTTGACTCTCTGCAAACACTGCTCAGCAGTAACTAAAACATCCCTGTGTTATCAACACTGTTTCCAGCACAAATCCAAA
>JANHGB010041665.1:64115-79660 GCA_026283785.1 Coracopsis vasa
AGGATGTTTTCTTATTGATTTACTTGTCTTTATATTTAGATGCAGGGATTAGAAATTTCTCCTATATAGCAATTCAGCCTACCTTGTGTTCTGGTGAGGTCCACAAGTGGGATGATAGGCAGCTGCAAATCCATATATAATGAATGCAGTCCTGGCTTTCTGGGATGAGAGCTGTTCCTCTGCCTTGGCTATGGGGGGGGGGAGGGGGCGGGGGGGGTAATCCCAACTACTATGAGCTTTCCCAGATGTGTCACAGTGTGCTGCAGAGGTGGTGGTGGCTCCAGGTGCAGACAGATGTTCCCAAGACCAGATGCTTGAGACCAGATGCTTAAGACCAGAGGGTCATCCTGTGATTCCTGTAGAGATCTCCCAGATGAGGGGTGTTTGTGGAAAGGAAGAGCATGTCTTCAGAGTAAGAATTTTTCCTTCTGAAGAGATGTCTTGGTCTTTACTGGCAAAAAATGCACTGGTCCATCTCTTTGTCTGGCAGAACGTCCGTATACCAACATTGCTTAATTTTAAGAATTACCTTTCCTGATTTTGATCTTTTATTATGCTCTGTTGTCAAGAGAAGCTCAGCCTAATGCATACTGTGAAAACAGTTACTGATGGATTGTCAGGAAATAAACGAGGAGGGGTACGGGATTGTGTTATGAGGTGCCTACCCAGGAGATGGCAGCCGAGAGACGGCTGTGCGTGAGGAGCCGCTCCCAGCCTGCCCAGGTACTGGCTCTGCTCGGAAATACAGGCATTGGCTTCGGCTGTCACTCATCGAAGTGCCACTGTCGGACTGAGGAACGAAGCATTTATGTTGCTCAGCTTCAAATGAGATTTTCGGCTCTTCCCTCACCTCGTTTCTCCCACAGCCGTTCAAGGAATCTGTACTTTTACAGACTAATGCATTCATTTGCGCCATCAAAAACATCAAAGGAAAAAACTAGTAGAACTAATTATTAACAAAGTGAAATTGTCTGTGAAAGTGGAAAGTGCAACCGCTTGCCTCTTAAAAAGCTCTGGAAACTCACTCGAGCTCTTCCACTAAGTGCCCTGTGGAGGTACTTAAGGAGGGAGAGTTAAGAATAGGTTGATGACTATAAATCAGAAGTTTCTTTGAGTATCTAAGGGCTGTCTTTAGAAACAAACTAGTCAAACCAACCATACAATTTCATCTTACCAAGTGGTACAAAAGTTAGCATCTTTATAGCAGGTCTGTTTTAAAACTTCTATTTTGACTGCTTTAAGAGAAAGAGACAAATTCATTTTAAAGACTGTTAGCACAGCAAAGCCTGTGATTGCATATTAATAATTGATCATAAGTGAGGGCAGAAATGTTGACTTACAAGATAGAACTTGGCTATTCTGAGGCTGTTAAAATTATGTTCACTTTATTACCTCTAAAGGCAATAAAAAGTTGTGGCAATTAGCTACAGATTTTGAGATTCATTTTCATACTTCATTTTCTTTAGTCTTTGATTTTAAAGTTTTTGTTGTACCTCAGTTTTGGATATAAAGGGTACTACATTGTTGTGGTTTAACTCCAGCCAGCAATGAAGCCTCACACAGCTGCTCACTCAGTCCCCCCTGGTGGGATGGGGAAGGTAACTGGTCTAGTAAAAGCAAGAAACCTTGGGTTGAGATAAAGACAGTTTAATGGATAAAGCAAAAGCCACACACGCAAAACAAACCAGTGTGTTCATTCACCGCTTTCCATAATCGAACAGATGTTCAGCCATCTCCAGGAAAGTAGGGCTCTGTCATGTATACAGTTATTTGGGAAGACAGATACCATCACTCCAAATGTCGCTGCTTCCTTCCTCTTCCCCCAGTTTTATATACTTAGCGTGATGTCATATGGTGTGGGATATCCCTTGAGTCAGTGGGGGTCAGCTGTCCTGGCTGTGTCCCCTCCCAACTCCTTGTGCACCCCCAGCCTGTTTGCTGGTGGGTTGGTGTGAGGAGCAGAAAAGGCCTTGACTCTGTGTAAGTACTGCTTAACAGTAACTAAAACATCCCTGTTTTACCAACACTGTTTCCAGCACAAATCCAAAACACAGCCCCACACCAGCTACTGTGAAGAAAGTTAACTCTATCCCAGTCAAAACCAGCACAATTGATGGGCAAAGGATACAGTGAGGTTTTTGCTGTCCCTGTTAACATTTATACATGCCTTTAAGTGTTAAATGCTGCTTTTTCCTTTCAGCTGTCCTCTGCCAGGTCTCCCCTCTGTCCTGAATCATATGGAAATGTGCATTTGCGAGTTGAGTTTGGCACTACTGTGGTCTCGTTTGCTAGCACCTGCCCTTAATAATCCAGCCTCCGTGGTGTATGTCAGAAGGCTTCTATACTTTCTCCTCTCTAACTTGCTGTTTGCGAAACCTGCCTCTGCAGAGGACAAGTTTATTTGTGCTGCCTTATCAGATCCTGAAACTGGATTGAGATTTATGCAACTTTAACAGTACCGGAATTCTTAGTTCTTTCACCTGCACCATGTATTGTTTTTCCTGCAGTTTATGTCTTGTTTTGTGATAAGGAAAAGTTTTGGAGTGTGCATAAGTAGCTGGAAGGCTCTGCTCTGTGCTGCACAGGTCTAATGAGAGACGTTCAGATGTAGCTGCACAAATGAGAAACCGGTGGCGCTTCAGAACTCAATCTGGTTTCTGTTATTTTTAATGCTCTTGCATTTTAAAAATGTCATTCATATAAGAATATTTGGAACTACTTACATATAAAAAAACATAAGAGAAAATGAAAGGAGCCTGCCTTCCTTTTAGATGTGCCAAGCAGGTTTGGCAGCACTGATCAAGAGTTCCTCAGCCAGTCGTACTCTTGTAGCATTCTCTACCTGTGCAGGAACATTCTCACCAAGCATTTCTGAAACCAGAAGACACCAATTGCATTATTTTTTTTGTTCAGAGCATTTGGGATGGTAACAGAAATGTTTTGTGGGTATCGAGATTTGACACTGGTCGTTCAGAAGCCTGAATGTCCTCTGGAAGATAAACTGCAAAGCTTATTTTGGCTTGGTTTGGTTCAAGGAGAATAGAAGTAGCTGTGCTGGGTCAAACTGGAGTCCATCTCTCTGTCTTGTGGGACATGGTGTCTGTGATAACATCATACGATTAACTAGATCAGAAACGTTCTGGGATGCTCTCATCAGTTATGTTAATGTGTCTTTAAAAAAGTATAAAGCCAATGCTCTATAAAATAGATACTTGAAAACCAGTTTTGGTTTTCCTCAGGCTAGTGAGATTAGGGGTTTGTAATCTGTTTGACCAGCTGCAGAGGATGGTCTGTTTCATTTTGTCTTTTTAAGTAAATGAGTTTCATCTCAACATGATTAAAACAAAAAAAGAATCAATCTTCAAAAATGCTCAGTTTTCACGCATACTTTTAGATAGGAGCAATGGCATTGTCATGTCTCTTGCAAGTGTAATTGGATCGGAGGTCATTAAAGACTTGGAATGAAAGAATTTCAAAGTTTCCAAGTTAGCATCCTCCCCTGTCGAGAATCATCTCACTTTTGGCTTGCAGACATAACATTAGAAGATATTTCTTTGCTTCTCTCACATCTCACGTGTATTGACTGTGCAGGCACTGTAGAGTCAAGCTCGCTCTTGTGCAGTTCAAAAAGCAGTGGTTTCCCTTGCGAGTTAATATTGATGATTAAGGTTACTTTGAAAGGTATAAAGACATTACTAGTATTCTTTTTGGTTGCATATGTGTAAGAGAATGTGTGTTCTTTTATGTAACAGGTGAATTCCAGAAATATTGGGCAGTCTGCTAGTTCATTGCACAAAATAAATAGCTTTTCTTTTGTTCTTACTGGGAATCAGATTAGCCTATTGATTAGAAGTATCTGAGCCTTTCATATTTGCTTTTAAAAGAGCATAGCAAAATAAGATACCTTGTAAAGCCTGTTGGAAATGTTTAGTTTTCCAGGTCTTCATGCATCTGTGACAAAGAATGCATTTTAAGGAGACACTTGTAGAGCACCAGGGGTCTGCTGGAACCTCTGCTCTGTCTCCAGGTGTAAAGTTTCCGAACACCCACTTAAAGTGGCAGTTTGGTGATAAACTTAGTTGGGAATGAAGCCCCGGGCGGTGAGAAGCCTGCCTTGTTCAACAAGTGATTGATAAATATGCTTTATCATGAGTCAGGCGTTCTCTAAGTCATTGCAGGAAATTCTGCTCGAGCCCTTGATGTTTGTTTTTGCAGAGCTGTTGGTATAGAATAGAGCAAGCAGCAAAACCAGATGTTTTACAAGTTAATTTGTATTCACAATAGCAATTTTTCACTAGCACGGCGCATCCATTGACGTGATGGGTTAGATATTCTTACAACGTAGCATCAAAAATTCAAGAAGTTGTCTGAAAATGTTGAAGCCAACATCAGGTCTTCACAGGAAACCTGCTCTGAGAGTGGCAGACTCCGTGCTGTTCCCTTTGATTGCAAAGTGTTTAATAAAAAGCAAATTAGGAAATGAAAATAGTCTCATGGATCAATCAGGTGCAGCAGCTACGCCTGTTCTGCATTATCTGTCAGACATTAACCTGATTGGGAATGGTTTACTTTGTGTAAGAGCCTCAAAATCAAACTGAAGGGTTGACTTAAAAAATACCTGATGTGTTTTGTGTGTGCTCTGAGGCTGATAACGAACTCTGCAGTTCAAGTTTTAATAACTAGGGGGGAGCTAAGAAACTTCAAAAGGCTCCTGATAAATGTTTTTGACAATGCGTCAGCTGAACATTAGGCAGAATCTTGGTAAATCCTCTCATAAGTGGTTTAAAATGGAGTTTTGAACTTTTCCTTCCTAAGTGTATGCTTAAGATGTCAGGGTATCTTTAGGTTTAAAAGACTGGGTTTATCTGGTGTATGTGAGCCATTGGTGTTTCTGTCTACACCTTTGAGAGTGAAAGGGGGAAAAAGTTCAGCAGTTTTCTCCTTTGAGCAACCTCTGCCCTTGCTCTTGACCATGAAACTCACGCAGGAAAAAGGAAAAGCCAGTTTCAAAGCATACTAACAAGATACTCCAAGTAAATAACACAGTAAATCTTCCAAGCTGACAAGCTTTCCAAATGACTTCATCGCAACAACGCTAAAACGTCCTGCTCATAGACAAAGCAATGCTTGCACATGGCAACTGCTTGTTGGGTTTTGTGGTTCATTGAGAAAAGCAGATGAAAGCAAGTTTATTACTGCTCTTTGAACCATGCCTCCCTCCCCCTCTCCTATCACCTGAGCCACTAAAAACAAAGCAAAAACAATTCCTTCCTTGGCTCGCATTGAAGAGCGAGCCTGCCTTTACAATTCCTGCTGCTGTTTTCTTTGAATTTTTATCTTTGCAGGACTTGCTCTGCCTCATGACATCCTTTATGTTTCAAAAGAATGGAGTTTACAGTGTCAAGCAGTGAAGCTCTGACTCAGCAAAATGCCTAGGCCTTTGCCTAATTTTAAGCCTATGAATAGTTCTGCTGGTGCTATCAAGGTTTTAGCGATATATAGCTAAAGACTGTGCAGAAAAATGGTATTACAGAAAGTGCTGAAAACACACTAATATTTTATAGGAACAAAGCAGGAAAAAATATGCATGTTGACAACCTTAACAGTGCTCAGGGAATCTCCAAAAGACACCCACCCAGATGAAGTCCGAAAGTGTTAAGAGACTGCTTAGGAATTATTGCTGATGATCCACTCCAGAGCCAGAGTATATAATATACTGTCAGTCTCTTGCCTATGAATTGTGACAAATGAAACTAGTGTAGCATTAGAGCCTACCATGCTGGGAAAATGTTTGCACATACGCTTCTTTTATGGTAAATGATCTACTTCACATTTTTTCACTACTACTAAAGAGGCTTGATTTTGTTCTTAGGCTCAAATTGTCCCCTTCCTTCCCAAACCCCTTTCTTTTTTCCCAAAGTCCCTCAAAGGAAGAATTTGTTGTACTTCAACAATGGCATCTCCTATTGGCAAATCTCAGAAGCAATATGGGATAGTGCAGAAAGGAGCTGCTTGACTTGCATGGTGGTGGTTTTGTGTGATCTCCACTCCCATTCTGAGATGTCAGCAAAGTGAGCAAGACTTCCAAATGTGCCCAGTATATGGGAGTTCACATTATTCCATGTGGGAGTTGATGGATTCTGTGCCTTTGGAAATTAACCCTTTTATCTAATTCCTAACCAAACTAACCTTTTTTCTTCATAATGATAGGAGAAAATGGGTGACCAGCTCTTTTAGGGGTGCGTTTAAAAAGGTATTACCATTTGCATTTTCATTCTGTGTTGTAATTTATGTTCACTCTTCATGAAATAGTGGTTAGTGGTTAAAATTATGTATTAGGCATGAAGATTCCCAGATTTGCTGTTCTGTCTTTGCATGCTAGGACACTGTGAAGATGGGTCTTTGCAGGACTTCTCTTTTCCCCCGTCCATACGTAGTTGTTAGCAACTTCACCCAGGTAATGAAGTTGAATTGATTGTAAAAGGCGAGGAGGCCAGTGGAAGTAAAATGTTAGAGACGTAAAATATCGCTTAAGGTGGTTTAATTTCTATTCCTGAGGAGCAATAAAGCATAAATTCTCTGTACAGTCATAACAGTAATTGTAATGTTACCTATAGGATAGAAGAATAATTTGTGTTATTAAACACCATAGCTATTTTCAATATAAAAGAATGGATTTCTTTTTGGCTGCCGTAATGTTGGCCCCTGTCTATAGGTTGTGGAAAACTTTGTTTGCAAAAACAAAGCTATTGTTTTAACAAAAACCACAGAAATTTTGCCTTTCATATTGAATCAGTAGCATAATGAATAGTGGAGCAATAGTTCAACATCAAAGGAGACTTCTTGGATATATAGTGTGTTGCAACAACAGCGAAAAAGTTCCCACCAGAAAGGAATTTTGCCATATGTGAGCAGCAAACATATGTATTAGGTTAAAACCATAAGATTTCCTTTGCTTTACACCAAAAACAAGAGACAACTTGACTACAAAGATTTTCAAACAGTCATGCGCTGGAATGTGCAGAGAGAACAAGCAGAGTCCGAGGGTTGGAGCAGTGACAGTGGACTAAAGCTCTATGAAAACCCAAAAAGCATTGAGGATGCACCAACAATTTGGCTCAAACATGAGTATTTCACTTTCCAAAGGCACTTGTTTTGCTCTGACTCATGGCATTACATCAGTTATCTTCATAGATATGTTTTCCCAATTTATTTACAGTAATAATAATAAGGAGGTTTTGCCCAGATAGCCCATACATACTTCCAGCTTCGTGGACTCAGGACTGAGCATTTTAATGGCAAAATTTTAAAGCATCTCCACATATATTCCTGGAACAAAATTAGCTTTAATTTTTGTTAACGTCTGCATGGATTTTCTTTAAAGTTCCAGAGCTGGGTTTTCTTCTTATGACCGGGGAGAGAAAACACATCAATGGATGTAATTTGAATTTAGAAGACATTTAAAGAGGGGCCTGTATTCAGAATTATTGTTGGCACATGTTTTGAGGATGTGAAGTGGAAGCCGCCTTCTGTGGGCATTAGTAAGGAGATAATTAAAACTACAGTAGGTAATTATGGTGGCTTTTATTACTGCATCTTTCATTAACTAATTATCTTAATTTGGTAACGTTTGAAAAATTCTTTGAAGATGAAAAGTGCCAACTATTACTACCTTTAGTTAGAGTATTGCTCTGCACTGGTCATAAATACTGAGGTCTTTTCTTGATACAGAATTCCAGCTGTATTCTGGTACAGCTAATAAGAATTACATATGTGTATCACAAAAAGACTGCCATTATCTGGCATAATTTGATCAGGATGAGCAGTGACTTCCCTGCTGACACTTTGTGTTTCAAAATACATTGGTATTTAACATTTTCAGATTATTTTCTTTCTAATTGTCGTTTTATTTATTCAATGCTTGGTATTACAGAGACAAATCATTGTGATCCCAAACTTGCCATTGGTGTGGTGGGAGCAGGAATCAAGCCCTGTCTGCTCTCAGGAACACACCAAAAGTAGGAAGTTATTTCAGGTTGAAGAAGCAAAACATCCCACCCTTGTAAATACAGTATTTCCAGTATTATAAATACAGTATTTACAGTATCATAGTAATAATCCATTCAAAATAATAATTACTTGTTTACGCAATTCTCCCAGAAATTAATTTTATTTCAGGAAATCCAACATTTCTTTTTTAAAATATCCTGTGGTCAAAGGATAATCAAATCAGTTTTCATATATTAAAGACTAAATCCTTCGTATATTCCGATATCATACTTGCTTATGTGATTCCTAAACTCTTTTCTCTACCAGCGTTTAGTTGATTTAGATTAAAGCCCTGAAACTAATGCCAAAAATTTATTCCTGCCTTGAAAAAGGGTTGTGTGATGCTGGCAGCGTACCTTTGTGTCTCTCTGTGGTTCCTTGTCAAAACTGTATGCTTTACAAGTTGCTTTGTTTTTAAAGACCCCTCTTCTGCAGCCTGAGTCTGGCACCGTAAGTCAGGCTGAACTCCTCTGCTCGCATGCATTAGCCCATCTCTGCGAGCCGCTCAGGCCAAACCCCGCACTAACTCCCCGTGTGCTGCTCTCTTGTCTCCCAAAGTTCTCCGTGTTACCATGAGCAGCGTTGGGATTGAAATAAACTTCATTCATCATTTTCCTGGTGATAATGAAGCCACAATAGAATAATAGGAAAAAAAGAAGTGCCTACCTAGAAACGTGGTTCAGATGTTCCTTTCTCCTTTCACATCAGCTGATACCCAAACGTTTCCTGTATCATACTGACAATGATGGGCTTGTCCACCAGCTCCACTTGAGGTCCCAAAATCTGACCATAATATTTCAGTGGTGTATTCTCAAAGCCATTATTTTTCTCTTCCGTCCTTCTCGTGCCTCTGAATGTTGTATGCGACCAAATCATTTACAATATGAATTTATTTTAGGATCCTTTCCATTTATATAAATAAATGAACTGAATGTTCCTTTTATATGGCTGTAATTCAACCACATTGTTGCAGTCGAGCTTATTATCTCATTTACATTTTTAAGTGCTTTTCAAAGTGTAGGATATCTGGGCTGGAAAGCAAAACATTTCGTTTCTTTGTTCTCAGGCCAACACAAAGCACTTCCAAGGTCAGGTATGGTGTAGACATTCAACAGCAAACATGTTTACATGGCATTTGAAAGCCAGTTGAACTGAAAAATACTGTCTCTATAACAGTGATGCAAGTCAGCTCAGCAAAGCCAAGGGCCGGGGATTAAATCTGTACCTGGAAAAATTTAACTAAAGCAGTTAGGCTTTGTTTTCCTTTCAGGGGAAAAAAGCTTCCGACACTTAAAAATGGTCCTGGTTTTTTTGTGGTTTTAAGGCCTTTTTCTTCATCTCTACAGTTTTTAAACATAAATTCTGTTTTCTTTGGGCAAAATCTGACACTTTGAAGCTGTAAAATAAAAACTGCATTTCTAAACAAAACCAAACCCATTAATTTTACAAAAGACATGTTCTGTGTGTACCTGGGGTAAGCTATCTCCTGGTTTTAGAGTGTTCTATGTGACAAAAGCTTCTCTGTTAGATACAGAAAAAGATTTGAGGGTACTGGGTAGCTTTAGAAGCAGCTATCAATGTTCAGGCTCTGGCCACTGCATATGAAGCTTTTGGACAACAGAGGGAAATTTCGGTGTGATCTTCAAAAGAGCTCTTTATTCATGACATTCCTCATGATTCCTCCTAGGAAATGAAAATCGTGGGCAGCAAACTTGCTTACTTCTAATTACTATTTTCAGAGCTAATCGTATGCAGGAGTCTACAGCAACCATGAGATTTTGATGTTACTTTTTCTTTGGCATGGATTCGATCAAATCCTGATGTTTTACTCTTTTGTCCTTGTACTCAGAGGAAAGCTGAAATACCCAAATTAATATTAATTACTCATGGAACATCCTTTATACGCAAAGCTAGATTCTACAGAGTGACCAGTGGGAGAGCTGGTATGCACACAGCAACAGGCCAAAAACGATCAAGTGAGAGGAATTCATGATGGATCAGAGGAGTCGGTCTTTTTTTCTGCCATCCCAATACAAAACGTACCAACAACCAGTTAGGATGTGATTGGAAAAGTCTGTAAACTCATTCAGTGTGTTCCAGCATGGACAATTGGTGAATGGATAATTATAAGACTTGATATGCTGGCAAACACTATCTGGAGTAGGTGGACCTAACAAAAACTCTGTTATCTGACTTTCACAAATTCAGCTACTTTAACATTTAAAGGAACCTCTCATTTTATGCTCTGTGTATGTTTTTCTGTTGTAAATATATATATTATATATATATGTTGTAAATATATATATATATTTTTCTGTTGTAAAAATAGAGAAATTAAGGAAGGAAAGGACAGTGCACCAATTCTCTTCTTTGCCACCATGTGGTTGCTTTCTTTACCAAGAGCAATTTGAGATTCTGTTCTGTATTCAGAACTTGCAGGTTTGTGTGGTGGAGCGTGATATAAATCTGTTCCCTGAGCAAAGTTTGTACATACGTATACACATATGCATTCATACATGTATATGCTACCTCTTGACCATCTTCAAAGTCCTGTGAAATAGTGAAGCTTGCTTTTGAGCACAAGGAGGGAGTCCGAGTAGGACGACTGATGTGTAGTGAGGTTTCCTCCCTCCTTATTTTTCACTATGCCAAGGTATTTGGACTGATCATGTGGAAACAGCAGGAGAAGACGGGTCACACGTTGCAGTTCATCCAAAACGTGCTCTCTGAATGTTCCTGTGCGTCGTCCAGTACTCGTTATGTCTGGAGTCATGGCAGGGTCTTTGGTGATCTCTGTGATACGTGGAACATCCCTGATCTGTAGTACATTCCTACATCGCACGACCTGATCATTTTAGGTTTTAAATCAAAACATGCTCGAGTTTTCCCTTACAAAATTAGATGTAAAAAAAGAAAACAAAAAGCCTACAATTCTCACATATATTTCATTATATTAATGCAAATTCCTAGTACTTCAAGAGTTGTTGACTATTGAAGACCGGTTACATATTCAAAGCCTGGATTTCAACGTTTCTCAGAAGCAGTGATAGCATGAAAGTCCCTGGGCAGATTTGAAGTTCATGCTTGGGTCTGGTTACATTTTTTGGCATGAGAACATGTAATAGTCTTATAGCTATAAGACTTTAAAGTTGACGCCTGGCATCACTTCAAAACAATGTGCAAGATCTATCATAAGTAGTCCTCTTATCTTATCTCAATAGCAATTTTATCCTGTAAATTATTTGAGAGTACAGTATTTCAGTGCTGTGGAAAAGAGCAAAGGGGTTTTTTTTCTGTTAAAACTTTGCACTGTGAGTACTTTTAGTGATCCTGGTTTATGTATAGGTATTCTACTTGGAGGAAGCAAATGCAAACAGTATTGCATGTTCTGTGAAGTGCACTGAGTTCATGGACTTGCTGGGCTCCTTTCAGGAGTACTCTGCAGAAGGTCTCTGTGCAGCTCAGGCAACGCTGGAGGCACCTTCAATGTCATTTATAGCATATCTCCAGTGCAAGTCCCTTCCCAGGTCCTGCCCCGCACCATGCTTTCCAGCTGATGGGTAGCAGTGCCCTGGTTTCCTGGCATACAAAAGATAACTCAAAATATTCCCTTTCTGCTGCCACAGCCGCCTCTGTGTCGATGTCAATCTCACATCCACATTGTGCACTTTGCTTCGAGTCAGCACTTGCAGTTAACAATGCCTTTATTCACGCTGACAACAGAACTAAGCTTTTAGTAACTGTGTAAGTAAATGTTAAGTGTGTATTCAAACATTAACAATGAGTAGGAAACTTGAAAAAAGAAATCTTTGAAACTTTGTATTGTTTGTTTGGTGTCTATCTGTTAGAAATAACATAGACTATCAGTTCCTTGGGGCATGACTGTTCTTTTGTTAAGGGTATAACAAAAAGATCAAGGCTCTGAGGGCCTGCCGTAATAAAAATAAATATATAAGAAGAACAATAATGACAAAAGAAATTTGTCAGTGCATTTTATGAGCTTGGTTTTAGAAGTGATTATTTCTGAACTAAATAAAGACTGGATAGTTGTGGTAAAGTGACATGATCATAATATTCCTTTTATTTATTGCCATTTATACTTCATTTGCAGATCACATGCTTGACTTTATATGAGCGGGAGGGGAGCCCCTCATCCCACAAACATCCCGTTTCAATAATATGGAATACATTTTCACTGCAAATTCCAGACATGGTTTTCCAGAGAGAGGATTATTCTTCTGGCTTACAGGAAAAGTTATTGCTACACTGCAAAAGTGTTCCTAGGAAGCCTGGATTGTACAAATAAGATGATAACAAAACTCAGAGGCATTTGCAAGTGTGACATTTCCATTTCCCTTTCAAGCTTTGAGGGTATTTATTACATTTTTAGTGTGAATACTTGTTGCCTGTAATGACATAGAACTACTAAGATTTCACTACTCCTTTTTGATGGTTCTACCCGTACGTAATAACTTTACTCAACAAGGGTAAACTGTGTCTGTCACATCTCAGCAGCTATCACATACAGCTGGAAGCAACAGCAGCTGAAGAGCTGCACTGATTCTGCACTGTTTTCTTAATCAGCTCATTGAAAGACATTGCCTACAAGTTGGCAGGGGGGTTAGAACTAGATGATCTTAAGGTCCTTTCCAACCTTAACTATTCTATGATTCTAAGTTTTTCTGCCATCCCATGTTTCTCACGTGTGTTCTGCATCCCTTGGTATTGTTTTAGGCTTTACAAGATGAAGTGGACAGTTACCACAGTCTGGCACGGGCTGCAGAGAAGAAGCTGCAACGCAGGGAGCTGGAGACCCACGAGCAGGTACCCGGTGCTGTCCCCCCATCCTCTTCCCTTGGGCAAGGATTTCAATGTTTAAAAACAATATCTTGCTTCAAAGCAAAAACACTGGTTTTTTATATAATAAACCAGAATTAAACTGTCTGAACCCTACAGGCAAATACTTATGCTCTCTGTTTCAAGTTGGTATTTCAACTATTCTAGCTGTTAAATGATGCATTTATTCTGAACTGTCTATACTGTTTTAATAGAGGTTTCTGACAGTATCCTAACCTGTTGTTTAATGGCCTATATGAAGAGAATTATAATTGGATGATAACTGAGCTAGAGTAATCTTTATTCCTGATCTTATGCACTCATTGTCCCAGCATGTTGTCTGTAAACAGTTCCATATGATTAATAGTGCTAAAATTATTCTGGATGCTTTCAGTGAAATCAGAGATATAGTGTGCTTTAAGCGAAATAGTGTATATAGTTTACAGACTAGTGTTGAAACTGAAAATCAATGATCTGCATTCAAAACAAAGTGATTTGAAGCATTCAGGAAAATATACAGGTGGTGGCTATCTGAATCACATCTGAATTTCCAGATTTGTAATATAAGTCAGTTTCTGCAGCATTTGAGAACATATTTGGTGCTGAGTAAACAGTATCCATAACTTATATCCTATATAAAGCATTTCTAAATCTATACCTGCAAGAATAGTAAGTTGAGGTGGTTGTTGAAGAGTAATAATCATTAGTTTCAAGTATTTTTTCAACAGTTGTTGTCATCTCACTTGCACATGGGAACCCTCATTCACCCTTGCTATTTATGCTCATGTAGTTCCTCTCAGGAGAGTTGGTGATTCTGCTCTCCTCCCCCTCTGCCTCCCAAATCCAGATGTTGGGCCAGGTTCACCCTTAGCTGCAGTGCTTGCAGGATTGAAGGAATTTGGTGTAATGAGTGAATTGGCCCACAAGCATTGCATTTGGCTTCAAAGAGTCTCCTGGAAAAGAAGGATTAGCTATCTGGGGCATGGTCGTCCCTCCCAGGGAGCAGCCCTGGCCTGCACACTAGGAAGTTCTTCTTCCAAATCTCTTGTTTTCTTTCATCTTTGCTATTGCCATTTTGCTTCTTTTTCTGACCCATTTTGAAAAAGTATCCAGAAGAAGAAACAAAAAATGACTTATGAAAAACAGAGGTAGAAGGCTGGACATGCAGGATGGTCCCTGCTTTCTGCCTTGAAGGTTTTCTCTGAGCACATGGTCCAAAACAACCTACAGGACTATCCTGTCCACACCAAATTACCGAAGGACTGGCTCAGCTGGTCCATTCCCCAGTATAAATAGAACAGAAATGTTATTTAAATGGCACTGCACGGTCCAGCTTAGAGCTTTTCCTGCAAGGTGGATATTTAGCAGACTTACGGTAATGCTCATATCTGTGTTTGTCAACACTCTTGTCTCTGCCATTCATCTGTTGAGACTTTCGGAAGCTGGAGCCATTGAGGATGTTTTTGTTTAGGGGGCTTTGGTCTATTTTGCAGACAAATATGCTGCAATTTGTTTGTGTGTCTTCTCTGGGCCTGGTTAATCCATTAGTTATGCTTATCTCTCCAGAAGAAAAATGGAAAAATGACAGCTCTGACATATTTCCACTTGTTATGTCTTGGCCAGGCTACCTGTAAACATGTTCATCAAGTATTAACAGTAGCTAACGACTTGTCAGCCCATCAGGGAGTTGAAATATTTAAGGCTGTGACTGAGAACTTGCTTTCTGTTTCTACCAAATATTGTCTGGATCAGAATTGCATGAAACATCCAAATCTGTGCTGGGGCTATTAAAAGGCCACTTCTCTGAGCTTTTCCATGTCTATAAATAAGGAGGAGAGAGGGTTAAACGGTTTCTGGTTTTCATTAAAAGGAAAAATCTTGTGTTTTGATTCTGTAACAACAACAAACAAATGAATGAGACATGAAAAAACATTTTGTTGTGCTTTTAATTAAAAGTAAGAAGCTGTTTCTCGTTATGGCTTGTTGGGTGGTATCTTAGTGCTCCATGTTTGTCTTTTTTCAGCACAGTGTCCTTATAACTCTTGAGTCTCAAAGAGTGACTGACAGATCCACGAAGCTTAACTCTTTGTTACAATAACCCTCTAGTGATTGCACAGAGTTAACCTTTCTTTAGTATAATTATCCAGAGGGACAAACTATGCTGTAAAGAAGAGGGGAGAAATATGTTAGAAGGAGTCTGATGGCAAGCCCTGGGCTGTCTAGAGGCGAGTGTGGCGCTGTTGTTTTTATGGAGCTTTTTCATTCCAGTACTTCATGTTCTTGCATGAACTTGTGTTTACTCCTGTTTACTCTCTCGGTCCTCTTTACAGTGTGAGTAGATGCAATCATGTTGTATCTGTGTTGTTTCATCAGTCTGGCAACGTTATCTGAATGATGAGTTCCAATCCAAGTGAATGTACATTTATCAAAAGTGCCTGCAAACTTCTCCCACTTTGACTAGCCTTAAATAATGTTATCTTTTCCATAAAGGTTGTCCTGTCTCTGCTAAATGTGGTTGTCTAGGACAATGGTCCATGTGTTCAGTAATGCTACACTGCTAGATTGGAGTCTCAGAACTGTATCATTTTCCTTCATGTCAAAATGCTGGATGTTTCCTTCAAAAATTAGATGTCCACCTTCTTGAGACATATGTAATTGTA
>JANHGB010041666.1:0-19252 GCA_026283785.1 Coracopsis vasa
GGAAGGTGTCCCTGCCCATGGCAGGGGGTTGGAACTGGATGAGCTTTAAGGTCCCTTCCAACCCAAACCATTCTGTGGTTCTATGAATTCTCACATTCCCAGTGGACAACAGTCCATGTAATTAACTGATATCCTTACAGCACTCTGGATCTGCAAAGGAAGGTGCCCTTCTCTCTTGTCAGTGGTTCTTATGGCTGGACACTTGCACTCACCCCTGACTTTTCCTACTCTTTCTCAGCAGCTCCATTCAAGCATTAGCCAGGCTGACCGGAAAGGCCATGTTGGTCTCCTTGCCTTAGATCGGGTCCTGCAGGCTTCAAAGCCAAGTGCTGTGACCAGGTAAGCAGGTTAGCGGCACATCATCTAATTAACTGATAGCCTTGCCTTTGGCAGCTGTGATCCAGAGTGAGAAAGGCCCTGGGCTTTTCAGAGCACATGTGGCACAATTTCAGCAGAAGAACAAAACATTACACGGCAAGAGCTTTACAAGTAGAAAATGGTTTCAGCTCCCAGGTCTCTGGGACCTCCAGTTCTTTTGTTCCCTGTATGTCTCATTCCCATCAGCCTCTATGCTTTCATCCATTCCAAGTTTTTGTTCCAGGTTATTCTCTGCTAGGGATCTTCTCAGAGTGTGCGAAGGGGAAGCTTTTGTCCTTCATCTTTTATTATACCAATAAGTGTAAGGAATGTCTTCAGACTGTTCCCGCTTTTACCCCACTAGTTCAGCAAATCCCTAAACCAGGGAAGCAGTCCAATTATAATGGGACAAACAGATGGAGAAACAGCATCCATGATATCTACAGTAGTATAGTACTTCTTGCCTCTTCCTCTCGTCTGGAATCTGTCTGGTAGTTACTGTTAAAGACAAGATGTTGAAGTCAGTGATTTCAGGTCTAATTCAAAATGCAGGAATTTCCCTGTGTGTTTCTTGGATTTAGTTTTTGCTTGTTCTCTGGGTTTGTTTCATCCCTCAAAAGAAAAGAACATACAATTCGAGGCAGGTTCGGTAATGAAAAGACGTCAATATCAAATCCAAACAATATTGTAAAGCTCAAACCCAGGCTTCTCCATATGGTACGTTGATATCGCCAGCCAAAAACACAACATGCAACTTCCAGAGCTGGGTTCGGTGAACTTTAAAATCTGTACAAAAATAACTGGCGACAGCTTTCCTCAACGCAAAACCCTTTCTACTCTCTCCCAGAAAGAGCTGTTCCCTGCCGACTTTCAGCACCTCCTCCTCCCCGTCTGCTTGTTCCTTCCTCCCTCTGTTCTGCTTTTTCCCACGTTTGCATGCATATCCTATCCTCCATCCCCAGCTCTTGTTCTTGTGACAGGGAGAGGATGCATCAGAGCTCTCTGCCCATCTTGCCTTCCAGAGACGTTACATCACCTGCTGCTGAGCAAAGCTGATTCCCTGCAGCTTTTACATTCCCAGGCACGATCCATTGTGGATCAGTGCAGTTGTCTGTGTGTATGAATCGGTATTGCTGACCAGTGTCCAAAGGCTGCTGGCTCCTGTGCCCTCAGACTTCCAGAATAGGAAGCAGCTCCCCAGACCTGGAGTAGAACCAGGCTGAAACCTCAGTTCAGCTCAAGCTGAGGAGAGAGTGAACTGTGTGGTGCTGCTCACCCAGCATGGGCTGTGTGAGATAGGAGTCAGAAACTGCCCCATCACAGCCCTGCTCTCACAGGGATCTGCAGCCTGTGTGAGGGTGGACTGATGTTGCCAGTCTTCCTCTTCCCTGTTGTCCCTAGCTCTGAGAGGCTGCCACCACTGAACCAAACATGATGTTAGTGTGCAATAATTTACCTCCCCAGTGTTGTAGGCCAGTAAGAAGTAGAGGATGATGCTTTCAGGCTTGCTTTGTAGGTCACCATGATTTTTACTGGATTTTTATCAGGAATTCTTCCAATATTATATCTGTGGGTATGATGTCTAGGAGAACTGTGAAAGACCTCTCCATCAGAAGTGTTGGTGGGCTCAACATACCTCCTTGCTGAGTTATGATCAGAGCATGAAGTGCTTGTTGCAGTAAGTCAGAGTGCTGAGCTAGCAAGTGCTCACAGCTGGGCAGTTCACTGCCGATGGCAGAGATAAGGCCATAAGGAGATTGCAGAACAACAGTAGGTGACAGCATAAAATGTTGGTTTCCTGTTGTTATTTCGAGGGCAGGCTATCTGTCCTCAGATTGCTGCTGTCAGTGATTTGATTTGTCTTTTTTAATGTGTCCCTAAATAATGCCTTCTTATCACATCCTACTCTCTCACTATTCATTTCATGTCTGTTAAGTACCACCTGTTATCCACCCATCTATCTCATGTAAAGAAACTCCTTGTGTTAGTGCATTGCTATTCCTTAAGGCAGAACTTATTAGATTAGTTTGGTTTCTGGGAAGAGCCACAAAAGCATGGATATAGATGTGATTTCTGCCCCAAACCCATGAAACTATCAAGAACAATGACTGGCACAAGTAGGTTCAGTCAAACACCTTGGTTTAGATATTTGTTGTGCTCTTTGAAAGAACACACCAAAAGGAATGTGACTAGCACAAGTGCAGTTAAACAGGGTTAGAGGTCCTTATATCAGTAAGAGTCATTCCTGACATAGAAGCACCTTTTTAAAGCTTATGTTTTATAGACATTTCATAGAGAAGTGGCCCAATTTTAACCGGTAAAGTTACACAAGTACAAAAACGTGCATAGAACAGCACTGAGTAGGAATGTAGTAAATTAACAAATGGTGATTGAGGACATCCATCTAAAGCAAGGCTGATATTTTGGGACAACAGAGGTCTCCTGGTTTTGGAGGGGGTTCTGATGAAAAATGTGTCATCATGGAGCAGCCCAGCTGACATGAGCTCAGTAGGAAAGCACTTTATTTTCTGCCCCTTCTCTTTCAAACAGTATCTGTTTGTCAGTGTGGAAGGCGAAATGCATCATAACGCTGTAAGGTATGAATTGGAAATGACAGGACAAATAATAGTGGATGTCACAGGGATGAGTCAATGCTGAAAGACGTGGATGAACAATGTGAACACCAGAAGATGTTCTAAATGGCTAGTGCCAAATAAAGATGTATTATTACACTGTAGAAGGAATCTCTGAAGTATCAGTGGTGGAAAGTAGGTCGAAATGAAACCTCAGAAAACATGTAAAGTCCAGGACAAGTCAAGAAGTTAAAGGCATATGTGAGAACTTTAATCAAAGTAAAACCCAAGAAGTAGAAAGTTATTAAGTTAGCCTGAGTTAGAAAATCACTTCATAAAGAGAGAAAAATGAGAAGGTTTGCTTCTTGCAAATAGGATATTTTCTCTGTCTCAACAGACATTGTGGACCACATTTCTATGAAAGCAAAAGAGTAGCAGTATCACACTTATGTTATTATTTCTATTAATTAGTTATATATATTTTATATCTATTTTATATATAAATAATAATTATCTCTAATTTAATGGACATTTTGTAAGAGTATTTCTGTAGAAAAATTGATTTAATTTTACACACAAGTCTGGGGTTTCTTTACTGAGATATCAGTGTAATGGAGCTGCAGTACTGTGAATCAGTGCAAGCTTGATGGTAATTTTAACCCTTTTTGTCATTCATAATGCTGTAGAATAGCTTTGTCTTGGTTAATCAGAGCTAGGCTTTGGTGCAAGAGTTTGTGAACATTTTGGTGCTAATGCTAAGCAAATTGTTTGTGTTCTTTTTTGTTTCTTTCTGTCCTTTCTGTCTGTCTGATCTTTCAGGAAGACAGTATCAGTATGACACTGAGGTTGAAAGAATTAGCAGTTCTTCAGCAAAAGGCCTACTAAATAAACTGAAGTAACTTAACCGAGACATAAATCATAATCAGTGTTCTTTGGTTGCATCGCAGGATATAAAGCCAAGGAGCAGAGACAGAAATGGAGAGTCATGGCACTGGATAACCTGACTCAGGGGAAAGGGTAGAAAGCTGTGGATAACAGCATAATTTTCCTTCTGATGCCCCAAAATGTGGATGCCTTTATGCCTACAAATAAAGAGAACTTTTTAGGCCAGCACACTTTAGCAGCAATATTCAGAATAGGAGTCAGGGGAGGAAATAAAAGGAAGGACCTCAGCTCTGAGCTTGTTCTGTAGAGAAAGCAGTTTCAGGTTTAGCATAAGGGGAGCAAAGTGAAGATTGTAAATAGTAAGTGTTGTCTGGCTCATTGAGTCATCTGTGGGGATTCTCCACTGAATGTGACTGTGCCTACACTGTCAGCACAGGGAAGGTCCTGGTTAGGACCGAGGTGCTCCCTTCCCTTCTCTCTCAGCTTACTGGCACTGCTGGAAACTTTCCAAATAAAGGCCATCTTTCAAGTTACTGGACGGAATGATTCATGTTATTTGCTTTTAAGGCTGTTTCTGCTTTGGAATACCACATCACTCCCCACCTGCACTCTTCTCGAGATAAAAAGAGGAAGGAGAGAAAGCAGTTAGACTGGTATGAATTTCATTGCAATCTATTTGGTTTAATATCTATCAAGCTCTTCAGTCATGTTACCTTGCTTCATGCTATGTTAGTCTCTGTTAGGTTAGTCAGCGGTGTGACAAGAAGGAAACTGAAACGGTGCCAAGAGGAGCTGACACGATGGAAATGTGAATCTGTTTACTGCATACCTACTACTTGCTAGCATTATGGCAAAGATTGAAACTACATCCTGTCTACAGAGATTTTTGTGGCCATTTTTTAGGGTTGAGCCTCAAATTATCCTCTTGGGTCACAAAAGGTTCTGGACAAGAGTGGGTTCAGGGATGATTGGACTGGCATCCCAAGGGAACACGTACAAACCCTCAGCCTCAGCTCCGTAGGGGTTATTCTTGTCCAGAAAATGTTAGTAGCAGGCCAAGGATAATCAATAGCAGATCACAGGCTGAATTGATTGGATCCACTTGTCACCTTCAGGATTGAAAGGAATTGGTGTTTCCAAATTCACATCATCATTGAGAAGCCTTCTCCTGACTGACTGTCCAGAAAGCCTTACATTTGGCTAAGATGGCTGTCTTATAGCTGCACAGTTTAAAGCAATATTGTGCATACTGGCTATTCAGAGATCAAAGCTATCTCTGCAAGCAGATAGGGAAACCTAAATAAGACAAAGTACCTAATGAATTTCTCTGCTTACAGTCTACAGAGGTGGGGTTTTATTGCCCTATTGTGTCTGGAGCAACAAGTCTTTATTCATGTATTTTCCTTTCCTTATAGAATGCTCTGGGGCTTTTCCTTGTTCCCATGGATGCTTACAGAAAATACTCTCTTTGGCATTTGCTGTGATTCCTCTCCTACAAGAGTAAGTGAAATGAGCCATGAAAACTGAAACTCTACTCTTAGTCTGGAAGCAGTGTCTCTAGGTCAGATATCGAAGCGCAGCAGCAGAAGCTATTCCTTGAACCTTTTCCTGATCAATGCATCTGGGAAATCTTTCTCAGTGGTGTGGTTTGTCAAGCATTTAGGCATGTAATTATTGTTATGTTGGGTGTCTGTTGTGGATGCAAATCCTTCATGAATCACTAAGAAAACAGAGTTTGGTCTGTCACATGCAACTTCCACTCTGTTGTCTAGGAATGTCTATAAGCAACATATTTCCTGTGCAATACATTGGCATCTTCTGGTGCTGAGCTGAAAGTTTAAAATGTTCCTCTTCTTCCCTGAGCAAAAAAGATTAACGAAATACTTAAAAGCTGATCATGGCAAGATAGGACATGTTTTGTGACAACCAATGGTGACAGAAGACAATGCAAATTGATGTAAGAGGATTAAAAACCTGGGCAGAAATCAGCATTGGGGTTTGGCTTGGGCAAACTTGTAAAGCTGGATAGAAAATGACCCAAAATTCATGTTATGAAAAAGAGAAATCTAGGAAATTATAAATAGATCTAGAAGAGACAGGAAGATTAAGTTGGCAAAGGTAAGCAGAACCAGAAAGATACTGTCAATTTGGAAAGTGTTTGGACGAGTGATAGGTCTGGGCCTTGATGGGGACAAACAGTTGAGTGTAGGCCTGGCTAACACATGGTCACTATCTTCCTTAGCCAGAGGGATTCATGTGGGCCAAGGTTAACAGTGGGTCAGTGCAAAACATTACACTGCCTTAGTTAGCAGCAGTAAACTGAGTCTTAGCAGAGTCAACCAGCCTGTAGAGTTTCTTGGTGTGTGTGTAGATTACTACATGTAGCCAGCCCAGACTAGCTGCTTCATAGCTAGCTAAAGAATATAAAAGAAATAATCATGAAGACTTTGTTCTTATTTTTTTGGAACTTCTTTATTAAAGCAAGAGTGGTGGCAACATACCTTAACATCATCTGTAACTAGACTGAGTAGTCACTTTTGGTTCTGCCAAAGGCTAGGCAGGTAGTTCTCTTGGCTTCCCTTTCTGTTCTGTAGGTTTGGGGGGTTTTGAGGGGAGGAACAGGTCTTTATGTCCTTCCCCTTTCCAAGCCTTCAGTGACGTTATGGGCCTGTGCGTGAGAAGTGGTTTCCAATTCTGTTCCTGCAATCAGCTGTGGTTGCAGTGAATGTCCTCTGGAGATCAGGCTACCTGATGTTCTCTGCACATTAGGCAGATAATTAACAATTATCATTTGTGACTTCAGGTTTATATATATATATATGTGTATATATATATATATATATGTGAAAGAACATAGCTGCAGTGAGGATCTCTGGGCCCCTTGGAAAAATGTGACCCTAACATTGTTAGCATTTATATGTCTTGTTCTTAAAGTGTACTTGAAGGGAATCTGAAGTCAGGAATGAAGATCTAAAATTAGCTTATTGGGCCAATTAAACTTGCTGGTCCCTTGCAGAATGATTAAATGTTCTCTCCAGGAGGGGAGAGGAAATTGCATCTTGCTGAGGACAAGAAAGAAGTGGCCCTGAAGTTTTTTGAGAGGCACAATCAAGAACACAGCATCAGTGAAGGGTAATGAATAAAGAGCACTTTGCACAATTACAGCTGCCCCTACCTCATGCTGGGAACATTGTGATCACTGCAGTGGCATCATTTTGTTCAGGAGAGGCTCCTTCCACCACAGTGCACAGCCCAAAATCCCCTTCTGATGCCTTGATTTCAGCCGGCACTGCAGCACCCACGCCGATGAGTAGCGTGTGGAGTCATTTCACCTCAAGCTGCGTGGTGACAAAAGCCTCCTTCTGTGTGCGTGTCTCTCTCCTGTGTTTGGTGCTGCCTTGTAGGTTTATCCTGGGAACTTACCTTAGCTCCAGTCCTGTCACCACTTGCACAAAGAGCCCTTTTGCCAGTGCGCACACCCTTCTAGTGTGTGTTTTCTTGTCCATCTGGTGAGGCAGATTAGAGCCCAGGCTGCTTGTGAAGCTGAGCTCTGACCTGCCCGCACTGCAGTAAGGATGTAGATTAAAGTCAGGGCGTGGGAGCTCAGCTGTGGTAATGGTCCAGCATGGTCCTACCAGTTATGTGGCATGGGTTTGCTCAGGCAGCTCTCTTCTTCCTAAGTGAGCATTTTGTCCAGGAGGATTTTAAAGACTTTGTGTATTTGTTTGGGATTTTGGGGTATCTCGCAGCCCAGCTGCAATAGTGGAGCATCAGAAGGTCTTGTGCTCTGGGTGAATCCTAACTATAGTGTATGACAATAGAGTTGATGCCATCATGGACATATCAGGCTACCCGCTCCCATATGTGTTATCCTTTACATACTCATCCTCTGAGATGTTTCGGGTAGAGGTAGAAGTTCTTGGGCCTGAGAGGAGCTCTTTCAGTGTGCCTGTAAGAGCTGAACCCTTCAGTGGGTCCTGGCTTAATTTCCTCAGGAAAAGAGCATGGGTGCCTCAAGCCTGCATTCATTCTACTGTGAAGCTGGAGTCACCTGGATTGCCTGGAAAATGGCTGTCCAACATTGTCCCAGGTGGAAAGCTTCCGTAGCAAAACTGCCTGTATTTCTGTAACTGCTTCAGCACCTTTCAGTGCACCAGGGTAAGCTTTCACAGAAGCATCAGACCTCACACAACTGATAGCACATCCAGAGCTCCCTGTGCATGCTGTGTCCAGGTCTCCTGCCCTCGTGGAAAGCGACTGTCCGAATTCCAACTCAGTCCTCCACAGATTTTGTGACAGCACCATTCCCAGTCTCATAGGACAGATGTTCTGGGAATGATAGTAGCAAAAAGGCTGGGAAACAAAGAACAAGGCTCTTGGAATCTTCTCCAGAGAACGTGAAGAAAATCTTTTATCTTCAACAATTCACGTTCCTGCTTTTTCCTCATTCTTTGTTTGACAAATTGTTTTCTATTTACAGCCAGCACATTTTAATGCCTTCTCCCTCCCCCCAGCCCTACTGGGTTCCTATTTTCTCCTTCTGACAATGTTACCATATGGTTCTATTATTCAGAGATTCCTAAACATGTATTGCAACGGTCCTGAAAAGTAATTAGGTGTTGCTGTGGTGTAAAAGCACATCTGTGATCAATGGCTCCCTCTGGAAATTACGGGATAAAATGTCCCAAGACATTTTTCTACCCTTCCACTTTCTCTCCACCCCCTTCTGTCCCTCCCTGCCCTCTAAAAGTATTATAATAAAGGGAAGAAAGTCTGTGTGAACAGTTGTTTTCATTTTCTTTCTTGAAAGCAATGCACAGTGTGATTGGTGGCTTTTTTCAGCTGCAACAAGGGAAAGAGATCTCAGGGGAGAAAAAGGTCTATATTTAGACTTTGTACATTTAGAATAGAACTTAATTCTATGGTGATAACCAATGATTTACACCCTTTAATCCAAAAGTCCTCCTGTGCCCTGTAGGGAATACAACATATGTCCAGCAAATTGGTAACCATATGCTTCAGTGAACACGCTTCCCTCAGCCCTTCCCTGCTCCATTCCATTGATGGTTCCCTGATAAAGCCGTCTGGTCTCACAATTTGCTTTGCCTTTGTGGAAGGCTTTGTCAAGGGAAGGGTTATTTTGGGATTCCTTCTAATATTGCACGTTCTGTGTTTTAGAAAGGTTTCAGGCACTTGTTTTTACTGGAGAATTTCATGAGTGAATGGAGGAGTGAAAGTTTCTGAGCTCCTGATGGAAGAGGCAGGCGTGTCTCCCACACGACTTTTCCTCCCAAGTGTCTATTGGTAAAATAAAGGAAAATCAGGGTTATAAGAAACAAGTTTCACAGAGGCTTTTCAAAATGAATTTGCTCCTAGACCCTCTGTTTCATCTTATCACGGTATCAGCCCTCTGGTCCTGCTGCTGAAACTGCACAGGTACAGTATTTGTAATGAAATAAGACTTCTTTGTCTCCTTGGTACGTCATGAAGTAGGAAGAAAAAGGACACTGATACTTGTTTTTCCATCTTTGCAGCCATTCTCAATGCTATAATAGAGCAGGAGCAGTGGCTGGAAGATGAAACTAGTTCATGTAAAGGGAGACCAAGTGTGTTAGCCTGATGTTACCCTCCTCCAGCAGGAAAGCTTATCCCAGATAAGTGACAGCAGGGTAATGTTCAACAAATTAGCTTGACTGATGAACCCTGAACTCTTGTCAGTATTAAAGCCTACTAAGTTAAGCAGGCCCAGGCTTTATTATGAGGACTTGCCCTCTGACGCCAATGCAATATAACCTATTTTTTCTTACAGTTGCCACGTAGGAGGGGCTCTGGGTCTTGTACAAAGATCCCAACAGGCTTTTACCAGTGGATTTTTGCAGTGTACTGGCAATGACTGGAGGTGAGTGGCTTTGGTGGTGCTGCAGGTTGAGGCGAGTTTGCTAAGCTCATTGAACAAGGACAGTCTTTGTTCTGTGCCTGCACCATGCTGAGGAGCATGGGGCAGCTCAGCCCACAACCAATGTTTCTAGGCACTGCTGCAACAGTGGTAATCCAGGCAAGCCCTGGACAGTCATGACAGCATGGTGTCTAACAGTTCACATGCCTTTTTCATGTTCAAACACTTGTTTCCTCCCATTGCATACCCTCAGCCTCTCACAAATTCAGGCTTAGAAAACCAGTGCGCTGTCAGTGCTTGTCAGTCCTCTGTCAAAGGGTGAGCAAGCACAGTATCATTAAGGTTTACCAGCCAGCTCCTCCTCTCAGCAGCCAGGTGCTACTTGGTCATTTCATGGAGGTTTTCTCAGAGGGAGATAAGAATATATAAGTTTTCCAGACTGCCGTGGTGGTGGAGTCAGCCTGCTGCTGCATAAAGGCCCCACTACGAAGTAGGATTCATGGACTGTAGTTGATGGTTGGGTTGTCACAGAAGTGCGGAATCAGGGGTTGGAAAGGTGAGAAGTCCATCTTCATCCGGCCTTTCTCATGAAGGCAGCCTCCTCTTTAGCACAAGCCTGTATCACAGTGGGGTGTTGAAGTATGGGCAGTCAGTGTGATGCCACCAGCCAGAAGTGATGGGAGAACCTGGGGAGAAAGGTACTAGCTGCTGGGGTTGTTGGGTTGGGAGACTCAAAGGGACACTGCTGGGCAGCTGAAGCCTGGAATAAAGCTTTGCTTTAATGTGTTTTAATATGCTGAAGAATCGTTTTACAGTTAAAGTCTTGAAGTGACTTGGGAAGTGAGGTGTGGGAGCAAATCACACATTCCTCTGACTCTCTTAGCCATTTATTAATGGACATTTGTTTAAGGCATAGAGAAAAGCGGTTGCTGAAAAGTAAAAACACACCTTAAATATTTGCTGATACGTGTTTGAAAACCATCTGGAGCGAGTGGAGTAATTGGTGTCAGATGTGAACTCTCCTGGGATGTCGGCAAAGGGATGGGAAATGTCGGTGCTCTGCTTTTACGGCTTGTCTGTGGGCTCCCAGCTCTTCCGAGGTACAAGAACAAAGATCAGCCTTTTCTTTGAGCTCCAGCATCTGCTGCAAGGGGCCTTAGAGATGCAGTTCCCATGAGGAAGAGAATATTTGTCCTGTCACAATGTCAAATTCTCTTCCCCTCGTATTCCCAATTTGGCATGGTGCTTGCTTATCTCCTTCCTCAGGGTACTTGCTTGGGTTCAGTTACCCAAAGGGCAGATTGGGAGACAAGAAATGAAGATTTTTATTCTTGCCTCTGCCAGAATATTCCTGTGACCTTGGGCAAACAGATTTCTGTGCAAGACTGAAATGATCTTTCACATAATGCAGGCAGTCATTCCCTGTTTGAGAGCAGTATGGGAAGTGTGTTTGATTCACGTTCATAAGATTCAGACGTGAGCTGAATTTGCTTAGGCTGGTTGGGGGAATCTGAGGTTGAGGCTTGAGTTCAATCTGTTCAGCTCATTTTTGAGGTTATTCTGGGGATGCTGTTCAAAGTGAATAGACTTCCCAGCAGATAGGGTACAACGTAAAATAGCTATGTTTATTCTGGAGGAGTAACACCAATTATATATATATACACACACATATATATACATACACACACGCACATATATATACGCACACATATATATATAATATATATATTAATTCTCCAGAAATGTGTAGACTTCAGTGCAAAACCTATTTTTAGTACAGAAAAGGCTCAAAAAGAAAATATCCCTGGAGAGAGCTGTGCTTTGTTCATTGAATATTGCTGTGTGTCTTTGCTTCTCAACTGCTAGCTGGAAAGGAGCACCAAACAAAAGGCTTTTTGTCATGAAAATCACCCACGAACCTCTGCCAACCGTCAGTCAGAGAAACAATAAGTTTGAGAGCCAGATGTGCCACCCACCAAAACTGTATATGTGAGCTTGGGTTAAAGGATGGAGAAAGAAATTTGCTCTCAGCATAGTCCACCACAACAGTGCAAAAGCAGCTCTGCCAGTACCGCTCCTTCCTCCCATCAAGGGAGTTGATGGGACCATCTGCCTTTCTCTGGGATCAAGTTTTCATGGGCACAGTTCCCATCAGCACCACAAAACGGAAATCATTTGTTCCCAGACCTGATTGCAACACAAGTTGTAATTGAGTCCTTGTCTGTTACAGCCTCGATTGGGCCATAGGCTAATTTAGGATGAACCGAGAATATAGATGGGAACAAATATGACAGAGGAATGTCATAGGTTGAAACTAAATTTGGCCACAGCTCATAAATGAACAACTGAAATCGCAAATCCCCAGGCAGGCACAAAGGGTTTATGAGGCTGTTCTTGTTCACATGATGCAATCTCAAGGTTTAGTGCCACCAGGAGTAATGACTTTTCACCACTTCCTTTCTCCTTCCTGATGTCAGCTGGTACTTTTGGGGACTGACGAGTCCCCAGTGACAGTGCACCCTACACATATGTCAGCACAGCTTTAGATATGGGACCTGAAATGATGGCAAGTGCACTGGATTGAGCTGAAGGTGCAGTTGAAAGGGACAATCCAAGAAGGCAGCTGATTGCTTTAGGTGTATCCTGAAATCATAGAATAGTATATTTGATACTGATGCTGTAGCTATTTCAGCCAGATTTCAAGCTATTCAAAACAGTCATCTGCTCAGCAAGCCCAAAATTACAGTGCCATGTGCTGAGATTGCCTCAATGGACAAGCAAAGGGAGTAACCACCTTTAGACGCAGTGACAATCAGTTACCACAGCAGAGCAGGTTTAACAGAGCATCAAGAGGGGCATCTCCAGTGGCTTTTCAGCATGTACTAAAGCAGTGGTAATTATGAAGTAGGAAAGATGTTTCACAATAGAAATAATTCACTTTTACCCTGAGGTAAATACATATGCCATAAATAATCCTATAGGTATTAGGTAATCCTGGGGTATTTTTGTCTCTGGTGGCTGGTATACACTGAGCTCAGGATTCCTGCTGTCCAGTAATTCCCAAATACATTGATTGGCATGTCAAATCACAGGCCTCCCTGCAAGGTGCTCATCTGATCCAGCTGGTGTTCTGTTGTAGGTGGCAGAGGGATGTGGTACTAGTGTAACAACACTGATTAGGTGTGTGAGTTACTTCTGTTTTGGTTTTTAACCAGGAGAGTTGTGAAGCTCCTTGTGACTATGATGCTTATTCCCTTCCTGCTCTGCAGACTGTGCCTCTCTGCTGGGTTCAGGTGGGGCTGGTTAATGCAAAGTATTATCTCCCTGTGTGCCCTGGGTACTTTTGAGGATTCTTCTTATCCAAGACAGCATTCAGTTGTACTTTCATCATACATAGCCAGGGAAGAGTTGCTCATATAATCCCTTTCTCAAGGGCTGTGTTCAGAAGCCATGTACGTGGGCTGCAGCTCTAACTGCATCATCTTTGGGGTTTGTTCCATTACCCATAGATATCAGATACATTCAAGTCCTCTCCTACTTTCCAGAAAACATTGATCAAAACAGTTCTGTGAGGCTGAGCCGGCCATTGCCCAGAAATATTATATAAGAGCTGTACAGCTACTGACAAGAACAGAGCATCTCCATCAAACCCATAACCAGCTACACTTACGTTTCCTCCCTCTCTGCCTCAAAAGAAGTCTCTCAATTTTTCCCGATGACGGAGCAATAATGCGCTGCTCTTTACAAAGCCAAAAAACCTGCTCGTGTTCGACTATAGCACAAAAAGCTGCAAACCAGGCTTTCAGGAGATAATAATGCTTTAGTGCAGCTCCATACGCAACAGAAATTGTTTGAGGGAAGCAAGATGCCAGAATTAGAAATTCAATGCCGGAAAACAGCATGCATTTCCTGTCACTGTGATGTTATTATGTAGAAAAGGCTGCTGCCAGGCCAGCTCTTCTGTATCTCTCTTTGCTAAATAGAGAGAAACTACCCAAATATCAGCCCTTTTCAGCTCAGTGATCTTCTTAGTAACCTTCAACTGGCCCTAACAGACTTAGTCTGTTGTAGCCTACTTGTAAATAGGTGTCCCCTAAATAACCTTCTACCTGATTCCTGGTATGACACCTAAATCACTCCTTCATTTGCCATGTTGGTACCTCAAGTGATGATCTAGGGAGACTGGTAACTAAATGGGTGACAAGGAGAGATTTCCTGGCTCTCTTGGTGCTGGTGACCAGATTGACTCCTTATTCATGGCAAAATCGGGGGTACAGCACTTCTTGTCCTCTAAAGGCACAAACTTGGATCCCTCTCACAAGCCCCCCCATTTGTGTCCCCATTATCTTGGTTTATAACACAGAAATGATCCACTACTTTTCAGACATGAAGCACTCTTTCGGAGATGATTTCATCTTGCTTATCCTTGCACTGAGCTCAGTAACTTCTGGGGGGTTTTGGTTTGGTTTGGTTTGGTTGGTTGGTTTGGTTGTTTTTAAAGCACATCCCTCAGAAATGCATCCTTGTTTTCCCTTAGAAAACCCTGGGATGAAGAGTCCAACCCCACCATGGTTAATGCAGGCACAAGTGATGCAGGAGTGACACAGAAAGATCTGCAATTCAGCTGTCACCTTGTTTGTGCCTTTTGAAGCAGCTGTATCAAAGCTCATGTAGCACTGGGAAGGGGGCAAGGCTTATTGGCAGCATTTAGATCTGAAAAACTGGAAATACTGGGTCCTGTCACTTGGATTCCAAATTGCACTAAAATCCTTTCAAATTAAGACAAAAACCATCTGCGAATCAAAAGGCCAAATCCTGAAATGTGTGATGGGTTATACCCAAGTGAGTAATGCCGCGCCATTGCTTCCTGCCAGTCCAGTGACTCTTCTGGATGGGGTGAGTCAGCCAACGAGCGAAAGTTGAACTGTTACCTTGTCTCTCTGGAGAGAGCTTTGGCAAAAGCAGTCTTGTCCACATGCTGCAGTGAGGCAATTGCGGCCCTAGGGACAAGCTGGCCATTTCAGAGCACTCTCCCATCACTTGGCAGTTGGGAGCTGCATTTCCACATTGCCAGGAACCGCCTCTGCCCTTTGCACTGACTGGCATCTGTGCTAGAAGCTTGGGAGGAAATGGCTGCAGTCTCTGCTCAGCTGAGATACTTGCTATAGAACACTCCATATTCAACTGGTTCTTATGCTGGTGGACATAGAACCCCATAGGTACAGGGCATCAGGCTCAAGCCTCTGAATTGAGTGGTTGTAGTATTTCTTTATGGTCTCAAAAGGCAGGAGTAAGTAGCTGTTGTGTTTCCCTTCTAAAGAGGATGAGCTACTCATCTGAGAAGCAAATGCATGTCACATTTTGACATGCAGCTTTTGCCTACAGTCTTACAGCCAGTTTCTGGTGACCACTGAACCAAGGTGGATCAGCTTGAGGCTGATATTTCTTTTCGGAGGTCCAGGTGGCTCATGAGATCATTTGATGCACTCAGGCGAGTGGAATAAGGGTCTCATTCACACATTGTCTAAAATTAGGCATTCACAAATCTGTAATCTCAGCAACTCATTACTGGGATGTTCGTTACTTCACATCAGCCCAGCTTTACAGAACTGTCTGTGCTGACATCCTCTACTGTGTTTGCCACAAATGAAAGATCTGCTGTCGTGAAACTTCTGCCACTAAGTTTTAATGGCCTTTACCCACATGAGGCCAGCAGGAATTGTGCAGTGTACTGATTTGTTTATTTTGTGTGTGTACATATATATTTCTATATCTATTTGTGTATATACATATATAATTAATCCCCAAATAGTGTTGGCTCAACTAATCTTTTAGAAGTAAACTATTCTACCTTGTTTGGTTGGGGGTTTTTATTTGCATCATATCAGTGCTGGGGATCCCCAGTACACACACAGTGGGTTGGATTGCAACTGATAAAGCAAATATCTGTTTATATTATTCTGTGTGACGGATGCAGAATGAACTCTCAGTAAAAAAGGTCAGCATTCAGACACGTCACCTCACAGGTGGTTCTGTTAGGTCGCTACTGCAGTTCAGTTTCTGGTTTCCTTTATGTCATCTTCTACTGTTTCACACGAAAGTTCACCACTGAGGTAAGTGTACTCAGTGGGGACACTGAGCATGTGCTTTATCTAACTGTGATGAATTACACTTCTCTAGGGTGCTGGGATATATGCTTTGGGTTTGCATGGTGGGCTGTCATCCCCTGAACATCTTGCTCCATCTTTCTGCCGCCTCCCTTCTCAGTGCTGGCACTTGGGATGGGGAGAAGGATCAGTTTCTACCTGCCTTAAAACCTTTCTTTGTCAGGATTTTAGTTTACAGCTGGGTCAGCAGGCCAGTCTGGCACTGCACCTAACCCTGTGATGACTGGTACCCGCACAAGAGAGCTGATGGCTGTGCATGGCAAGGAGGAAGCAGACTCAGATTGTCTTAAACTGATCATGAGAACAAATTCTTTAATGAAAGCTGCTAGTCTGTGTTAGCAGTGGTTCTCCTTCCATGCATGTGACAGCCATCACACCTCCGAGTGCTGGCTGGGTTTCCTGCTTGGAATTATTTCCAAAGCCTTCCTTCTCCCTAAGGTCCAGCTTTGAGGTAGGTCAAGCCACATTACGGAGCTGAACAGAGACTCCAGTTTTCATCTAATTAGATCTATCTGGGGGATTTACATTGCACCCTCACCTCAAGTTTCACTTCTTGCTTCTCATTCAAAGGAACTACAAAGCCCGAAACAGAAGTTAGTTGAACCCACAATAGCTCCCTTGTTATCTTTCTTCTTTTTATAGCAAAGACACAAGAAACTCAGTTTCCAGGTAGAGCTGAACTTACTGGCCAACATAGTTCAAGCCTCCTTTAGTAATCTTACCAAGCCAAGGTGTTGTTAGGACCGGAGCTGGGAGTGCAACCTTTGGTGTTGGGTTGGTGGTGAGAGGTTTGTGCTTTTCAGGATGACTTCTGCACCGGGTTTTGTGCTTCAGGTGCTGCTGTGTGTTTCTAAGCCAAGTTGGCTAGATGGCGCTGGAACATACTTGTGTCTTGGCAGGAAAAGGACTAGGTTGGGATGAAGTTAAAGGATACATTTAGGGGGACACTGTTCTTCAGTGCAAACATGACTTCATGAGCCTTTCATGAAGAAATGGAGAGGGAATCTCTTCCATTGCTGTATCCTCCAAGCATTTAGGCTTGGGATAAGGTGCTTGTGGGGGTCATGATCACTCCAGGTGTCTGATGAGCTGGGGTAGGGGTCTGTTGGCACGTTGGTACAGGATGTCCCTTACAGGGTCACCCAGTGATAAAGGCTCTACTTCTCTTAGTCTGAGAAATCCCAGTGACAATGAGCAATACGCCTTTGGTAAGACTGCTGTTTTCTTTGAAGAACCAGGAGGCATGATTTAGGGGAATTAGCAGAGTTACCTCACTCCTGACATAGAGGGTGTCTCGTAAGTGAAGTCCGAGCTCTGCGGTGTTCGCAGACTGGTAGCTGAGATGGGAAATATTTCTCCTGTGGTTGTTTTTATGAGAAGAGCACTGTTCAGGTTTTCTCACCAAGTGGAGCTGTAGAAAGCTGTAGTTACTGTGCAGAGAAGACTTTTAACCTCTGTTCTGAGGGTGTGCAATGATTATTTTAAAATACAGGCATGGTTTGTGTGACCTTTGATTGTCTGATGAAAGTTCCAGTGCACGGGGTATCTACACTGGTCCCAGACACTCAGTGAAGAAGTCCAGTGTAGTTTCTGAGTGCTCCAGCTGATCTCCTCCATCAGACAGCATCATGTAAGGCAACGTACTCCACTTGGGATCCTATAAAACCACGCAAAATGTGAGAAGGCCTCTAAAAATAAGTGCTTGCAAGACATCTCGGTTTCTTTGCCTGTCACCAGTCATCCCTTCTGAATGCTCCTTTCTTCACCTATCTGAGATCTTGAAGTTCCTGTGGTCTGAGAACAGATTAAATCAACATTTGAAGAACTTTGAGTCTTGGGCAGCTGCTTCTCAGTTGACCAAGGAAGGAATCAATAGCAGTCAATGAGCAGAACTGTTTCTGGTCTGTATCCAGGTCATGGTAGCTCTGCTTTATTTCAAAAGCCCTCTGCTACAAACAAGTAGCAGTCTCTAGGGCAAAAGACAGCATTTCTGTTATTGTTATTAATAGTTGCTAGAGGATTTGGTGCAACATGCTTGGGACTTGAAAGCCTGCAGCAATTAAGTGTTCATGTCCTAATGCTGGACTCCTAAGAGTGCTTTCTGGCACCTGCCTCTCTTAGGAGCTGTGTGTCTTCAAAGGCTGAGTAAGTCAGACAGGAGAATAGCTAATTGGGCATGACTAGAAATAGCATGAAAAGCTTAGCAAAAGGAAATGGCATTCCTCATGGGGATATCTATGAGGCAGCATTGCAAAGGAAGTGGTTGAAACCCATGAAACTTGTGTCACTGCAGGGTGAGTTGAGCAAAGCACTGAGGCAGGGAATGGTCATGGGCTGCTCACAGATGACCTTCAGGATTACAGTGCCCAAGTCCAGTCGCTGGGATCTTCCTTTTCAGAAGAAAACTGGGTGGAAAACCCTGCAGCTGAGCAGTCCCATGACATCCCCACCTTTTCAGTGGGATAGCAAGATCAGCAAGCAGGAGCGTTCTCCAGAGTTTGGGTAGAGCTGACATCTATCACTAGGTGACCCTTCTGGACCCATCGCCTGGCTCTGCCCCAGTTCAACCCACTTTCTTATGGTCAGTTGTTAACCTCTACCGGCCTGTGCTCCTCCAGAAGACCGAGAGGCACAGGCTGCTTTGTATATGGAATTCTCAGTCTCTGAGGGAAAGGCACTGCCCAGACCAACCATTGCAGTTCTCCCACCCCCAGTTATCCCACAGCTTCGTTCCCACGTTGTAGCAGCAAAGAGGAAACAGTGAGCTAGACCAAATGTATTGCTGTTATTTAGTCACTTTGGCCACTGACCTCCTCCTTCTAGACTTTTGTGGAAAGGTGGAATTTTCTTTAAGTCTCAGCTATTTGGTTATAGCCTGAGAACCAAATAGATAAGCACACAGGCTGTGGGACCTGTAGTTTGGGTGGGTGTGCTCTTTGTTTTGTCTGAGGGTCAGAAATTGCTTCTGAAATCAGTGCATACAACGAACCAGACAAGTTGATTTTTTTCCTTAGGGAAGTTTACCAGAATAATTATACTTTATGTTACACCAGTATTTCCACCCCATATGAATGTTCTTATTTTGAAATAAGTGTGTCCAAACAGAGCTATACGGGTGTTCTCAGCAATATAATTATGCTAGTAAATTCTGAGTGGAGACCAGCCTCTAGACACCAGTGTTATTTTGTAGGTGAAAAGCATTGTTGCAGACAACCATTATCTTCTGATTGCCAGCAATCTTGTGTTGACTTATGTTGCTACTTATTTTCACACTCTCATTTTTTCAGGCTATTTCAGAGTCATCTTTAATTATTTCAGGACCTGAGAGCCTTTTCCCCTGCCTCCCCAGCACGTCTGAAATGCACAGCTCTCTT
>JANHGB010041667.1:0-25092 GCA_026283785.1 Coracopsis vasa
TCATGACAGCAGAGTAGAGGGGAGGATCACGTCCAACCTGCTGGTCACGCTCCTTCTGATGCAGCCCAGGATATGGTTGGCTTTCTGGGCTGCAAGCACACACTGCCGGCTCATGTTAAGTTGTACCATCGACCAACACCCGCAGGTCCTTGTCCACAGGGCTGCTCTGAATCTCTTCTCTGCCCTACATTTAGCTGTGCCTGGGATTGCTCCGACCCAGGTGTAGGACCTTGCACTTCCAAAGATTTCCATCGCTGTACAGTCTTAAAGCCACATAAGACTGCAGTCTTAACTGGGACCTCTGCTCCCAGTTACAGCTCTGCCTTGTCTACAGGAGGCAAAAGCAGGGAAGGATGGTGCTTGTTTGCCTCCAAACAGATGTTGATGGAAAAAGCAGAAAAACAGAACCTGGAAATTTTGGTTAAAAAAGGTCCCTTATTGTGTCAATATTCTACAGTGATTATAAAATTATGACTTCTTTCAAGGTGTTTTTCCTTCAGTGCTTTCTTTAAGTACACATCCACTCCTGATCTCATGAGCTCTAGTTGTACTCTTAGCATTTTCTGAATTGCAGCCTCCTGATCCATAAAAATAAGCAACACCACCAATAAAATAAGAGCACAGGTGCTGTTGAAATGACAACCACTCCTCAGGATCTGAGCCTGCAATTACACAGCCCAAGACAGAAATACACTGCCTGCACCATGCAGGAAAAGTGCCAGTTTCCTTCCGTTTGGGGATTAAATAGATGGCCACATAGCAGTTAGCTGACCTGTGTCCCTATCAAATGCTGTAAATGCTCAAGCAGCAGTACAGCTTCACTTTAATTGCATAAGCACACAGCTTGTTCAAACTCCACTCAGGCCCACACTCAAGGATTTAAAGTAGTCTTTGGAGTAGTGACTGCTTCATGTGCATTAATCTCCTTTGCATACACATAAGGTTCTTGAAAACTTCAGCTCCCATCCTTACTCTTCAGTATAAATCATGCACTCGTTTTGATTCAACAGCATAAAAAGACCAGCAACTAATATCAGAGGGGTCAAAGAAAGCAAGGCAAAAAGTTTAGGCAGAAAAGCTCTACCAGAATCCTACATAAAAGATCAGGTGTGTTTTATACATCCCCTTTTTATCCTTACAATAGCACCCTCAACCCACAAGCAGCAAGTTTCACCAGTGCACCAGAAAGCCACAGCTGTTTTGGAGCACTGCAGGAGGAATCCTCATGTCACACAGCAAGCACCCTCTCCAGATTGGCCATTTTTGTAGGCACCCAAATTACCCACAAGTACCCAACCACAGCCATAAGTCAATCAAACTATCTGCAGCTTCCACAGGAAAACTCATGTAAGACAAATGCATCATTTTCACCATGGCTAATGGCCATGAACCTGGAGGCTGAAATTTTAGTTCATGCCAAGAAATACAGTAATCAAGAACTGATTCAGCCTACAAATAACTAGAAGGCCTGACCTGTGCAATCGGCTAACAATAGAAGACTCATTTGTTTCTCAGTTATTTATTATCTCTCAAAAACTAGCAAAATTGGCTCCCTCAGAGTTATATTTAATAAGTCATTGCTATATTCTAGCCCAAACTCCTAGAGTGATATGTCATTAGATCTGCTGTCTGGTACTACAGACAGCTGCTCCCATCCAATAACACTGATTAGAGCACATATATTTGTTCAACTGGAAGAGTCTGAGCATCAGGCTGAGAACAATGAGCCGCTCAGGTTGCGCAATTAACATCCTTAAAGACCCTCTAGACAGTCCTGGATATACAGTGTATGCTGTAAGAAAAGGTTGTTTATTTGGGGGAGATAGTAAGCAGGGAGAAGGGAAGGCAAGTCCCTCATCCCTGATCAAAAGCATTAAAGACTGGGGCTCCCTGTTGTAGGACCACAGCCAAACTACTGCTTCCTCAAGAAACTGGCTGAAATCCAGTTTTGAAATCAAAAATATTGTCAATGGCATGTTCTTAGGTGTCTTGAATAAGAAGATATTACAGAAATATGGGCTATCATCCATTATTGCTGTCAGCTTTATATGGCAAATGTCAGCATAACACAGTCAGGGCCATATGCTTCTGATGACAGCAGCCTTGTAAAAGCCTGTCAGGCAACCTCATGCTGGGTTCCAGGTGGGGACAGGATTACTATCAAGGGCTACCGGGTACCACAACCCTCAAAGCTCAAATCTCTATTCTTTCACACCTTCTCCAAATTTGCCTTTTCTTCCTCCACCTTCCTCTACTGAAACCTGTGGCTATGCCATGTTCATCCTACGACTCAATAAAGAGGCTTGCATCCCCTCCCACCAAGCAGATTACCACCAGCACTTGTCCCTTTTGCAACATTGCAACTAAAGGCTCTATTTCTCATCTTATTTTCCCAATTTGAAATGGCTTGGTGCCCACATGCCTCTCCTCCTGGCTGCATCCCCAGCATTGCCTCTTGGTGGCCACAGGAGGACTCAGGCTCTATTTCATGCTATTAACCCACTCTCCCATCTGGTACAGGAAGTACCATCAGCTTCCCTCAGGCTAGGTCTTATTACTAAGAGTGGAATTTTCCAAATATTGACACATTTCAGCCTAAATAATATTCTATTATTGCCTATAAAGGTGGCTTTGTTTCACTTTCTACAATACATCAAAAATTACTTAGCTGCCTTAAAAATAATTCACACATAACAGCAGCAGAACCAGGCTATGCTTAGCACGGTCCATCAGCTAAACTAAAACACCAAGATCCCCATCTGCTTACATCAGTGATAGACATAAATCAATACAGACATTTCTGCACAGTTTTCCCTTAAACACATGTCTACACAGGGAGGAAAGCACATACATTCAGCCTAATTGAATTATAATGTAGATTACAGTAAACACAAAAATGACACCTTGATGCAGTACAATATACGTAATTTACCCAGAAAGCTGAATACAAGGAGAAAAGATACTTTAAGAAACAATGCACAGATAAAAAGGAACTACTGCAGTCTACTGGATACTATACCTTGGATAGACTTTTGCCACTTGCTTACAAACATCCTGCCCTATTTCAAACAGCTCCCAATTTTTTGGTCCAATGCCTCAAAAAAAGCTGCTTTCCTCAAAATGCCTCATCTAGAAACTACACAAAACTGCTCCCAACAAAACAACCACCAAAGCTCTTCCTGAGTGAGCTATTCTGTAGTCTCTTAATCTACCCTTGATCATGAGCACCTGGAACCTGGTGAGCACCTGGTCTGATTGCTGTAAATTGTCGTAGTTTCATTAACTTTAACAGATCCCTGACAACAATTTCTATCAGCTGAGGACCTAGGAGCTACTTCCTTTATTTGTTTGAGCCCAGCCCATGTTTGGGGATAATATAGTAGGGAAAAAGAAAAAAACATACAAAGCTTTATTTCCTATTAAGCTTGAAGACAGAGCAGTGGTAGAAGTTAACTTGCTTGCAAGCAAAACATTTTACTTTGTGATACATTGACTGTACCTCTGAAATTCAGGCAGGAGGTTTCACATCCACTTATTTAGCAACAACTTCAAGGGACAGTGAGCAGGAGGCAGAAGATGTCTTGGATGTTTTCATGTTGCTAAGGAAACTGCCTCTGTGATGGCCATTGCTCACCACAGCTGGGTCACTTGGGCTTTGCTTCTCAGAGTAAAGGATGAGTCATGGCTGGAGAGTAAAATGCACAAACTTGCCAAAGACTGCTTTTATTGCCTGCTTGCACTCAATTAACAGTTATATCTAACTCTTCAAACAGACACAGAAAAAAAATACAACCGCTATTTTATCCACAGGCTGTTACAGGTACTGGCAATGTTAGGGTGAACATTAGGATATGTCATGCCAAAATGTCTTGATGACACAACACTGGATATCACTGTAAAACTTTGGTGAGTTGTAGTACCCCTTCCAGCTGCAGCTGCTGCATTAGGTGCTCTTAAGTTTGGGGTGTTGACCTCAGGATTCTCAGTTATGTTTCGAATTTTCTGTTAGTCCAAATCTTGAAAGCTGCGATGAATTAATATCCAAACCAACCTCTACACATGAGGCTGCAGTACTCCAAAGTTAACTCTAAGTGGGATGAGATTCCATCTGGTGAACCTTGGCTCAGAGGACTGATAGTTCTGTCTGTTGTTGCCAGCTGTGAAACAGCAGGGTGCCTGAGATGAGCATCCGCAGCATCCACTTCCACAGGCCAGGATGTTGTTCTTTGTTTCTGGATCTACATAAAAATTCATCAGCATTTTGGGAAGCAAAAGGGTGTAAGGTTTCATAGCACAACAATGCCATGAGCTGCTAGGTGACCATTCTGCCTGACATGATAGGAGTCTTGTGGGAACGCTGCTTTTGTGGGATTTTTGTTATTTTCTTGGGACTGATCAGCAAAAGAAGGGCTAATCTTATGTGATATCAGCCACATAGTTTCAGATGAGAGCGTATAGAAATGGTTTATTTTAGATCCATCCAACAACCTGAACACACAATCCTTTTTGCAAGGGTTCAAGGACAGTTCCTAAAAGCCCTTCCCAAAATTTAACACAAGAGTATCAAGTGAACATTTGACTTCATATCCACCGATTATCTTTCTAATTATTTGTAAAAAGAGATGACTGATTTCTGAACTAAGACTTTGTGACTTTGTTTCAGTGATTTTTCCCATCCGCTCCCTTAAGTAGAAGCTAGCTCCCATCACATAAAGCTCCCATCACGTAACTCCAGGGCCAATGCTGTATCATGAAGGGCCAACAGGCAGCATACAGCAATGTTGGAAAAAAGCAGCGAAACATTCACATGTTTTGACATGCAGATCTACGTGGCCCACAGGGGAAACTTGTTGGAGCAAGACTCTCTGCATATCGCATTATCAATACTGCAGCATCATGCAGCATGTAATGGGTTGCCTCCATGGCAGCCAGACAGCTGGACCCAAAAACCAACCTGAAACCATTTGCAGGCTTGTGCCTCCATTTTCCGTAACACAACTGGCTCTAAAGAGAATTTCTGTTCGTTTCCAGACTTCCTTAAAAAAAACTTCACCTGGCTTTGACCTCAAATCCTTCTGCTCTGACTGGGCTGAGAGAAGATTGTTCTTTAGGACTCCAACACTTGTTAAGTCTCTTAAAGAGATTACTCAAATCTCCTAAACAAACATCAGACTAGATTTTGGATTCAGCGTAGGTGCTAAAATGACCTTGCTGATAAAATCAGCGTGATCTAACCTCACAAGTTGGAGAGGGATGCCTTGGATGTAATTTTGACTCGGTTTGACTATCATGGTAAGTTATCTAACTGCTCTGCATCTCTGTTCCCCTATCTCTAATATTCTTGCAGTGCTCCTTGAGAACCAATACAGAAAATGTCAGATCTTCCAGATCTTTGTGGGAAACACAATATATTGACAAATTCACTGGGGCTACACACAACCTGCAGTTTTCTTTTACTAATGCTTATTGCTTTTTCCTTTTCTCATATTTGAGCTCTCTGGTTCATTTCAGTGTCAGCATGAGGCTGGTTTGCACAGCATTCCAACTCCTGTGTTAATCAAAGTGCTATTGTTCAGAAGTGGATTTATCTTGGTGCATTCGGTAGGGTGCTCCGGTACAGGTGCTAGGGCATGATGTCATACCCCAGGGTCTTCTGGGGCCTCATCTCGTTTGCCTTCCACCTTTGGGTGATTTCCCCTCTGTGCAGCTATTAGCCAGATTTATTTATGTTCTGTATCTATCTGTGCAGTTTTCTTTTTGTCTCGCTTGGGTTTCAGAAATAATTAACCCTGCAATGACAGATGTGGATCTTGGCTGTGTAACAGGCAATTTCTTAAGAACCGGGAGCAGCGCACCGAGTTAAGTATTTTTGTCATTGTGCTGTGGCCAGGAATGAAGCATAGAGATTTCATCTGTGATGAGCATTTCACAAAACATGGATCATTAAGTCAAAACTGTATCACTTTTAACCTATATCTCTTCTGTTGTTGTTCTGTTACTGTTCTTTAACCCCAGCAAATTTCGTTGCAAAATCTCTAGCGTCTGTAATGGAAACAATTCCAAATCCAGTAACAATTCACAGAATATAAAAAAAAAATAATCCTTGGAGAGCAAAGCCCATCATGACTGAAGCACTCCCATGTACTTTCAAATCTCTTTGCTCAATTTTCAGTTGAATTTACTTATTTGCTAATTCAAATTTTCCAGTACTCTGCTTACAATATCTAACCAAATATCACTCATGTGGAAACACATTAAAATTCTGCAACAAGCTGGAACTTATGGCTTCAAAAATCTTGTCAGCTTTGCTCCTCAGCTGTCAACATGTAATGGTGGGTATGCCTTCCTCTCCTCAAAAAGGTATTAGTCTCATTCACTGTTCCCTTCCTGAGCACTGTGCTCCATTTCACTCTCACTGTTGTCCATTATGGCAAAATTATCCTATTTCTACTACAAGTACATCTTGATGAGAAATATAACTTTTTCTGAAAGATTTCTTCATATGCTATTCTTTAGTTTTCCTTTGTTATTAATAATTTAGTATATTTTTATAAAGAATGTTGACACTGATGTGCTACACATAGACATTTCAAAGAGTTGTACTATGACAAAATATTGGGAATAGTGCACAGTAGTCAGAGCTGAGAAACTGCGTTATACACTCTTGACTTCTGACAAAGGAAGAGCAATCTGATTTTGTTCTGATTGCAAGGGCTGCCATTTGAGCTGGTAGATCAGAATATTCCATTATACCACCTTTGGTTCTCATGTCCCAGATGAGGCAGGGCTGGGTCTTGCTTCTGCACAGGGAATGCCATGCAGGGGAGGCACAGCGGATCCCACCCTCTCTTATCCCAGCTGGGCTCCCAGGGATGAAAGCGTCTGTAAGGACCCCAGGCTGAGTCTGAAAGTGCATCTCCGGATGAGGCAGCTGAAAGTCGCTTTGTACTCGATAGTGCTGGCTTCCTTCCCTCCACAGCTGTCTCTTTCACTCCCTTCAGGGGCTTGTATTTCTGTGAGCTAATTTAAGGAGAAAAGCCTCTTTAATCCGGTATCTTACAGACCCAGAGGATGGAGAGTTTTAATTTTAAATAAAATATGAATATTAAGCTCTTTAGGCTCTTTAGGCAAGGACTTTGTCTTCCAACATCTCTTAAAAGGACTTAGCATGTTGCTGGTATTAGAGGTGTAAATACTACAATAATATAATGCAGTTTGGAGCTCAGAGACTTGTTTCATTAGGGATAGGCTCACAAAATGTATCTCTATGTTGTGAAGGAAAAGGCTAAGGTATGAGGAGGGCTTCCCATGAAGTTATTTCTGAGCCTTGCACTGGAAAAGCTTGGGATCAAGAACCTATTTTGATTTAGGTTTCCTTGTCATTCACAGGGCTTTTCTTGTTTTGATTCTGAATGCAAAGATGTGAAAAGTACTTAATAAAGAAAAATTCTTTTAGAAAAGAATATACTGAAAAAGTAATTTAACAGAATAGTAATGTTCTTGTACCACAGAGCAAATCTAATACCAACTTTACAAATTTAGTAAGCCCTCTGCAAAAGCAGAGAAGTTCAATCTGAAGTGCATTCTTGAGGTTGAGGCCAATGTCCATTCAGTACCAGAGAAATACTTCATCAGCTTCAATACAAGGCGGATCAGGCATCCACTGCACCTGGATTGTCAGTGGCTGTTACCGTATTTGCCAAATATTCCACTCAAACTTGACACTGCCATTAAAGTAACATCCAAATTTCACAACAGTACAAACAAATTCTCGGTATAGAAACACAGAATTCTATATGGGTTTAGATTGAAAAGACCTTTAAGGTCGCCAAGTCCAACCATTAACCTAGCACTGTCAAATGCACCACTAAACCCTGTGTGCTGCATATAGATGTCTTCTAAATCCTCCAGAGGCATTGACTTCACCACTTCCCTGAGCAGTCTGGTCCAATGCTTGACAACCCTTTTGGTGAAAAGTTTTTCCTAATATCCAATCTAAATCTCCCCTGGCACAACTTGAGACCATTTCCTCTTGTGCTATCGCTTGTTACTCAGAAGAAGAGACCAACACAAAGCAGTCAAACAGGACCTGCCTTTCATAAACCCACGCTGACTGGGCCTGATCACATGGTTGTACTGTACATGCAAAGGCGGCGTTAAGTAACTCAGCCTTTACGTAATCCATCGTTACTGTTTCCCCTGCATCCAATAAAGGATGGAGATTCTCCTTTTGTTTCCTTTTGTTTCCTTTTGTTGCTAATGTATAGAAATGTATAGAAACAGTTTTTATTGTCTTTTAGTCCATTAGCCAGATTAAGGTCTAGTTGGGTTTACAGAATACTTCATTTGCCTCTTCGTCCTGATTGAGTGATCAGCAACAGACTCCCATCATGATATCTGCCTTGGCTTCCAGCTCCTCCTGTTTGTTGCCCACGCTGTGTGCATTGGTGTAGATGCACTTCAGTTGGGCATCCCACTACCTTTTTTGTGGGAGAAGCCCTAATTTCTATGCGACCATTCTCAGACATTCCATCATTTCTAACATGTATCTAACATAACCCTACTGCTCTTGAATGCAAAGAGCAGGAGGCACTGCTGTGTGTTATGCCAGAGCCACTTCCTCCATTAAAAAAGGACCAAGTCGGTCTAGAAAAATCACAAGTGGCTGGAAGGCAAATATCAGACCTTCTTAAATGCAGTGTAATCAATAGGCAGACTCCACACAAGAATCCTGAGCTAATCCTCTGAGGATCCCTAGAGTCAACAAGAGACAGGTTGCTCATCTTGCAACGATTACACCATTGTGTTGCCATCCATTGTATTTCTCATTTCACTAATGACCAGTTCATTGTACTCTAACTACTTCTTTACTACCCATGTCAGCTGGAAATGATCACCTTCCTTACCCATAGATCCTAAAGGCTCCATGCCATAGTCCATGTGGAATTCAACAGGCTTCCATGTACATGGAAAAGGTTGGCCAATGCAACTGCTGTGCATGCAGCTATCTCAGTCTATCATTTTTTGCAGGTCCCATCAATGTTTCGCAGTTGAGTGTTCCATTAACTTTTTCACCCCTTATTTCTTAAAAAAAGACCAGAAGTAATCTTAATCCTCCTTATCTTGCTACACTATTACCTTGCTGCATTCCTGGTGGCTTCACGCAGAGATTCTGTGGAACTATGTTTTTTCATTTAGCTCAAAATTGGCTTAGAGGAAGACAGTGCAAAGAGGTCTTTCCTTGAGCCAGCTAGAAATAGAAATGAAAGTCTTAGTTTGTGACTGATTTTAATTCAGATCAGATTAGAGGAGTGTTTGTTTTACTGTAGTTTAAGAGAAGGGAGCATCTCTCATTTGAGATGGGAGATAGATTCTTATTAGATCCTCCCTTTAGATTAGTCCATTAGGGGAGCCCAGGATGATCCACACACCCTTGTGTGCTGGAACCAGCTATTAGCTCACCTTGTTAACTCTGGAAAGAGCATCATTACTGACCATGATGTCAGTAGTGTCCCTTCCCGTGATGAACTGAGAGTGTCTGTAATGGAAAAAGGAGGTGTTAAGATTGGCATCTGCTTAAATACAACTGCCCAGGAAGGAAACATATTGAATCCACTTTAGTGTAGGATTGAAGTGATTTTATGGATCATACATTTGAAATAGCTTGTATATTAACAACTTCAGTACAGAAGCTTTCAAGTTTGAAGCAAGCCTCTCAGTCTATTGCTTCAGAAAGCACAGTCCAAAAGCTATTGATCTATTCATACAGATAAGCACCCAACAGAGTTATCAGAATCAATGCAAACACTCAGAAAAAGATTCAATATAAATAATAATAAATAAGTAAAGACCCAGGAAATAAAAAAGCACAATTTAAAACTAGTGGAAATGTTAAACCAAAGAATAGCTGTTTATAAGCATTTCTACAAAGGTAAGGGAAAAGAGAGTGCAAAAAGTAAGTGGATAATTTCAGAGGTGGCACACAACAGATAAGTAACATTCAGCTCAAGGGAGATGGGCAATGGCTAGAAAGTGGTGGAAGCAACACTGGATTTTTTTCAGTTTTGATTTTACATATGAATTTAAAAGTACGTTGTACAAAACAAGGCCTGAGCACTGTTATTGAACTCAACCCAGGTGAAAGTAAAGGAGCATGAGCACATGTATTCACATACATGTGTTTTCCATGGCCGGGCGGTCTGATTTTGCACCTATGTTCTTTTCTGAGGTCAAGAAAAGTTTTGACATGAACCCTGTTTTTTTCATTTGCTGAGCCACTTTTCATCTGCCTTGGTTGCCCCTGAAGCTGCTATGAGATGGGATGGGACTGGATCAGGCATCACCAGCAGCCTTTCAAAGTACGTATCAGACAGTTCGTCAGTTCAGGATTTAGGCTGATGCCCATATGGTAGGCTTTGGGTCATGCTGATCCTACACTATAGGGTGCACAGCCTATCTTGAAAATATTTAAATTCTTCTTCAAAGCCTGATGACATCCAGGAGCCCAGACTGCCCAGTGCTGGGTACAGCAGTAAATAAAGGCCAGCTCCAGCCCTGGGCAACTCACAACATGCTCTAGTTTCATTTCAGGTGTGGCACAGCTAAAAATATAAAGACAGGTTCAGACCAAGTGTCATCTCACCCACCCCAGTGCATTGCGTCTTACCCCAGAAAGTAAATCCCAGTTGTGAGCAGTCATTCTTTGCTTGGCTTTAAATGAGGAATGGCAACAACCCAGTATTCTGAGGAGAAAAGGTCACAAGACAGTACGATTTCATCTCGTCCACTTTAGTGTACATGAAAATATTAACAACTTGCAAAAAATGATAATAATTATCAGCTGGAAAAAAAATAAATGGTTTAGCCTGGAAGGCTGAGTCCTTCAGGAGAAGTTAATTAAGTTTTGCCAGAAAGATTTAAGCTTTTCCTAAAATAAGGAAATAGGCTCCACTGCAGTCCCAATGCAGCAAAACAGACATATATCTTGTGCACTGTCTCTTTGAACATCTGATGTGAATCAGCATTGTTTGCACTTCAGTTACCACATCCCAGAAATGAAGCACCTCTTCTCCCTGCAGGCAGCCTCAGCACACCTGGAACATGAGCGAGCAGGAGTTTGGCACCAGCCTGAACCTCATTGCTTCTTGGTGCAGCCATATAGACACAGACAAAGCCAAGCATCTGCCATGACTGCAGAGGTTACAGGACAGTTTTTTGGCTGGCACAAGTTAATGCATCACTGCCAAAATCAGTGGAGAGGCCCTGATGGACACAGTAAGTGCAGATAGAGCAGATCCAAGTGGTGGTGGGAAAGAAGAGAGAGTAGAAAGAAACAGAAGGCACCAGGCAAATAAGAGAGGGAGATCAGGAAGTGACCTCAGGTTATGAAGCACAGGGGAAAAAGTACTTTGACAGAAAACATCATTAAATTGTGATGCTTCTTGGCAGAAGATCCAGTGAAGGTTACAGTCGGAGATGGCTTGGGATAGAGGTTAGACAGTTCTGAAACCTGTCAACTGCAGGATACCAGGAGGGTGCATGAGGTCCCACAGGCTGGTCACAGCACCCCTTGCAGCTTGGTGCAGGTCCTCACACCTGTACCAAGAACCCGCCAGTGGGAACCTGGCCCTGAATGGGGTGAACCTGGGCTTTCGTCTGGCATCACTGCTGCTTACATACCTTCCAGCAGGGAGAAGCAGAGGGCAGGTCACAGGCTGATTTAATTCAGCTCCACTGAAATCAAGCCAGACATCAGGATGAAGCTAAAAGACTGCTGAACTGGAGAGAGAGTAATGCTGCTGAGTTTCATACATGATCCAAAAGGCACTGAGGGGAAGAAAAAGAGAGAGGGGTTAAAGGTTTAAAAAGCATTTTGATAAAACAAGATATTGTCAAAAAGTCAAGCAGAAGCCAAGGTGTAGCCAGATCTGCTCTTATTTAACCTTCAGAGTGAGATCAGGTCTCAGCCTTTCTATTCTTGGTAACAGCTGATGAACACAGTGTAACAAGGCATTAATAAACATCTGCCCAGCTCTTAGATTAACATGCAGAAGAATTAATGGAGGTCTTAGCATGTTCATATTTTCTAATTATGGCAGATGACTTTATTTACAGAAATAATACGGAGAATGGAAATTGTCACTGACACCATGTCAATATATGTAAAGAAATCCAATCATTTAATTGGGTTACATTTGGCTAAGGAGTCATATGAATAAAAAGCCCTTCTTAAAACAGTTCAATGGTCAATGTGTACTTCATGTTAAAAAGCTATTAATATTCTTTTCAGTTAATCAGTGGGAAAATAAGTAATTTCTGACACATGTATTCCTGTGTCTCCGACCCTGAGAGGGACAGGGCTGGGAACAAAGATTTCCACCAGGAGAGGTGAAGGCCATTGTCCCTTGTGCAGCTTCCTGGTTTTCTATATCCTCTCTGGACAACCCTTCCCTCAAGTCCCTGAAGTATCCAAAATAATAAAACAATGCCCAGACTGAAGCCTGTGCTATATTTTGGTTGCTGCTGATCATGGCTGAGCCAGCTCATGCACCAGCTCTGCTTCATGCAGTGCCCTCCACTCTACCACTGGTGATAAAGTATCATCAGTGCTTCTGTGGGAACAATATCATACTATACCACTAAGATATATAAAGCACAATTTAAACCTTGATATGTTTAAGCCTCCTAAGAGAGGGGGAAAGGCCTATAAAACTCCTGCTAAAGGAAACATGGCTGTTTGAATCATTTGCAGCTTGTTAGGTAAACCCTGAAGCCAGCTTTTATTGGGAGGTGCTGGCACTGGTATTAGAGAGCTGCTGGGGTTTAAGAAGGCTCTGGACTGACTATGGCTGTTTCTCAGGGTTTTAAAATACATTTCATGATGTTCAGTTCAGTTAGGCAGTTTGGATCTTTTCTCCCAGAAACGGGAAAAATGAAATAAAGCTACAGTTATGGTGACAGATGGTCTGTTACACACAGAGCATTGCTAGTAATTTTGCTCCTTGCACATTGAAGAAGGAGATTTGGAGCAATGCTGAAAAGCCAAAAAAGTCCTCTGGTTCACTCTTGTTTTTCCAGAATGTGTTTCCTAATCCATTCTGATCTTCCAAGATTATCAGTCTAGATTAATGAAAACAGAGCAAGGAAATGTTACTATTTCTATTAATTATAGAGGCAGGTTTGTGCAATAAACAGAACTCATACACCTATGGTGCTGCCTAAGTACCTATAATTCACCTGCTCCTCTCACAACTGCAGCATCTTCTTCACACTGTTTTACAAATTAGCAAACCTGAAATCACACCGTGTACAGTGTGATGAAATTTAGTTTAACTGTAGGGGATCTGATCTGCTGAAACCCACAGGTGGTATTCCAGTGCTGCTTTTCACTGTGACTGAGTTACAGCTCCCAAATTAAGTACTCCTAGATCAGCTTCATGTTTTCCATAGAAGCGAAAATACAGTTTCTCAGGAAATACTGTCAGTTGCTTGCTGCCATTGCTGGTACTCTTCCTAGCAGTTGAGAAGATATTCTTTCAGAGATAAGCAGAAAGAGGGGACAGGGCACAGCTGCAGCCAACCTGACTTTCCAGGTCAGTCAACTGCCTTGTATTTACTATAGAGTACAGTGGAGTAACATCCCACACATGGATATCTTTTTCCAGCAGCCCATGTTCAATACATGCATATCCCATGGGAATATCTTTTGTGGGTCAAAACCTTCAGAAACAGAACTGGTGGTACTGCCTCCTGGTCAGTTCTTCCTCTCCTACCACCTTAAGACCAGTGTTGGTGTCTTGTGGAAAGATTAAAAGCAGTAACAGGTTGGATGAGCATCTTCTGTCACCCTATGGTCACCTTCACATCAGACCAAGCCTGGGACTAGAAAGCCACAGAAGGAGCTGACTGATGAAAGCACTGTTGCTCTAGCAGCAGTGAAGGAAGTGAGAGCTTTCAAGGTGATGGTAGAAAAGAGAAATTCCTGAGGCATAAAGAGGAGCTGGAAAGGTGTGGAGTGGTAGTCATTCTTGCTCCACTTCAGCTCTCCACCTTCCATATTACATAAACTTCGCTTTTCTTTGCACCTGAGAAAGAGGAAGCAAATTGCTGATTCCAGGTTGGCAAATGCATTTGATAGCAGAGCTTCTGCAAGGAGCTCAGAGCTTTGAACCAGCAAACTGGTCTGACTGGGGAGCACTCTGGCAACTGAAATATACCCCAGTAGCAACATTTTCCAATAGCTGTAAGGTACCAACAGCAGACCACTTTTGATGGCAACATATTCTGATAGCAAATAAACAAAAAAGGAAAAGGCAAGCACTTCTCTGGGCTATAGTGCAAAATGTTGATTTCTTTTATCTACTACTCACAGTGCTGCTGGTGTTACATTTTAAGCATTTGACTCAGACATTTGAGTAGAAAAGCAATAATGCTTGACTTTGATTGAATATTGGACACGAATTTCCATTGTGACAAAAGGTAAAAATAAATATAAACAGCATGAAGAAATAAAAAAGCTGGTATTGCACAAAATGTTCCACATCAATTTTTAAATCAGATACTGAAAAATCTCTCTTTTGGCTTGCATGAAGGTCAAAATTCAGTTTTTGAGCATTCCATCAGCAGGGATTATATTTAGATACTGGACCTCCTACCAGTTTAGGAAGAATATTTCTTCAATTACATCCAACATTAGTCCAGCTGATAGGATTTCCCAAGGGACCACAGCAAATTGAAGAAATGCCTTTGCTCTGCTGCTGACAGCTTCTGTGGCATTGCCCTACCACTTCACACGCTTCTGCTTTCAGCTCCTGACCTCACTGATGTAAATAAGAAGACAAACAAGTACCGGGTCTCTTCTGAAGTACGTGTCAAAGAGCATGGGAATGATAGACTTCATTAAGCTACTACATCAACTTTAAAAGAAGAAATAAAAAAAGCTGAGCTAGGGAAATCACGACAGCATTTCCAGTGTAAGGAAGAGGAGCAGGTGGGGGTGAAAGTTAAAGTTTATACGTTATGAAATAAAAATGCAGTCCATATTGCAGCAGCCTCTGATTATATTTTTCTGTAATTGAATTAGTACTATCAGATTAATATGGGGGGAAAGCCCTCTGAACACACCAGGAAGAAGACTACTGGTTTTTGTTTACTGACTACGCCGTATTACAGTGTTACAACAGGGACAGCTCAAGTCATCTGCAGGTTGCTGGCTGTAACCTTAGCAAGTTTTCCTACAGTTATGTTTGCTTACATTGGTCTAAATAAATTTAAAATTAAAATACCAGCTTTTAGTAGCAAGATAGGATTTTGAGAATATTTACAAGTGAGAAACATTTTTGGTTAAATTTACCTTAGCAGCCTCCTCAGTCACAAGCTCTGCTGTAAAGCACCTTTATAATGAGATACACACCCACCGTATTCTGTGGGAGGTGGAAATGGTCTTCAAGATTTCAAGGTTAATGTGAAAACATAGCTTTTCTGCATTTTGATTCAAATATAATTTACATGATTCCTGGGGCTTACGGATTCTTAGGAGAAACAGAGGCAGGAAGAGCTTTCATTAAAGCATCAGAAGGGTGAAAATTAACAGGCATTATTAATTAGGTTAAACTGCCCTAAAAATTAGAGAATACAGTCATAACCTACAAGTTCTGATTTTCAGAATCTATTTCCTTGCTTTATTAATGGCAGCATCAAATGCTTAGTAAAAGCCTCTTGTTGGGAAGAAGGTGGGTGGACAATCGCATAGCCAAATGATGGATCCCTTATAGAAAAAGACCAGAGAAGATAAGATGGTGCAGGCTGAATCTGTGGTAATTATTTGAACAAATCCCATCTGCCTGGCATTCAAGGGTCTTGCTTTCTTGGCAAGAGTGTGTCTTCAATGCACTTTCTAGCAGCCAGAATCTGGTTTTAATCTCCCTTGTGACTTTCAGCATGTTAGGACAATGGATTTTGTCTTGATCCTGATAGCTCCTGTCATTCAGCAACTGCTGGGTGGCAGCTGGCCGGCATCAGCAGCGCAGCCCTTCTGCCCAGAGCAAAGCCAGCAGAGTACAAGGATGATCAATTCCAGTGAGTTGCCATGGGGCTTTCCAGCTTGGCAGTGTCCCCAAGACAGAGATGAGATGTTTGGATGAATGTCACTACTTAATGGTGAGGAATTTTGTGCCTACAGCAGATAAACTGTTTCCCGCTTTGTGAAGTTGTTCATATTGCAAGTGATGGTTCCCAACACACCAGCTAGCTACCCTCAAGTGTGTGAAAGGGGATGGTGCACAGAGTTGCTGGAAAAAAGTGAGAGCTTTTTTCCTGATGGAGGGTCCAATACATATGGACATCACGCATCCACACATGTAGACAGGCGGCATATCCTGGGCACCACCACTGTGTAAAGAGTTGTGAGAGATGGGTAGGAAGCCAGCCACACTAAGATACCCATGCACAGCCTTGCAATTCCCCTCAGCAGTGAGGCAGAGGAGTGGGAAGCAGGAGAGGAAATAGTGGGATCTAGGGGCCTGAGTTAGGAACTCTCCTGAATCTGCAACCTGCCCTGGTCATCAAAAGTTGGACTGCTGGGCAACAACATGGTCAGGTGAACCTACTTGTGTAGGAGAAGCTGTTCAGTGCCAGATCTCACACTGACTTTGCTAGAAAGGCAGTTCTTGCTAAAGTATTTTGCACTTGATCATCTGTACCAAGAAGGGTATCTTCCAGGAGCTACTACAAAATCACTTCCCACAAGTGGCCCCACAACCAAAAATCTATTTCTGAATGCTGACAATTGGCCCAGTAACTAAAAATCTATTCCTGCACCCTGACAATTTCAGCATGTTGCCAGTGCACAGTTTTGCCGTCACCAATTCCTTAAGGCAGTTTTGCCCAGCACTGTTGAAAATGGAAACATTCACTATACCCTGGGGGAAAGAAGTGTGGAAGTCCTGTTATCACTGACAGAAGTTTTGTCTCTAATTCCCCATCTGCTCTTCTGAATGTTAAACTACAGTATTGGCACATAAGCTTAAATGACAAATAGGGATTCCAAATAGAAAGCAACAAAACATTAGTCAGATGGGCTGGTGGTGTCTGCAAAAATGTGGTGTGGGCGCTCATGTTTCAGAAAAGGGAAATTATAGGACAAAATAATGCTGTTATGTGATGTTGATTGAGAGTAAATGCTAGCACAGAATAGGATGAAGTAATGGGTCAAAAGCAGACTTATTTATTTCTTTGATCTTTAATCCATATGGCATCCTGCACAGCTCCTCCTTCCTATTCTTATTGTTATTTGTGTTTAGCAGCCAAGTTAAAAAGCATATAAGGCAAGAAATCTGAGAAGAGAGTAATAATGTGATGCATAGTGTTAACTCGTTGGTTTTGGAAATATCCATTTATCTTGCTTAAATAAAAGCTTAGCCCAAGTACTAAGCCAAGTAATCATGATTAGGGAGAGAAAAAGACATTCACCTCTTTGGAAACTCAATACTCTTCAACAGTAATAGCACTGCAGTTAACATTTTTCGAAGCTGGACAATTGCTGTAATTAATATAGACTGTTGCCATATGAGGAGTGGAAGCATCTGTGTCTGCTCCTACCCTCATTTTCATTTGTAGACCAACTATGAGACCAAAATACATTGGGGTTTTGTTTCATAGGCATGTCCCCTTCACTATTCAGAATGCTCCACTGGCCTCAGAGAACTGCCAAGATTTTGTTATCTTTGTTGGTCCAAAACTGTGTAGAGGGAGTATGTACACTGCTCTCTCTTAGAGAGACTGCTTTTGTTCTTTTCCACTATCTTTTTTCCTGACCCTCAAAATTGGTTTTATGCTAAAAAGTATATTGCAAGAGCACATCTATACAGAGAACCTCAAGTTCTCAAGTTATTTGTTTTCTAAGGAGGTTAAATCTGTATCTGTACCATCCAGTATATCATGCACTGAACTCATTCAGAATGCATGTGATTTAGTGCTTAAACTGATTTGTGACCTAATAGGCTGGTGCAGCACTGTACTAAGCCTGGCTCATCATTCTCATCTCAGTAGTCATTTGACTCACTGACTCTGCCAATTTTCCCATCCACTTCATACCACTACTTCTGTAGATTTCATTACTACCTTTCTGCAATATGCAACCATTCCTACTCTCTCTTGTGTGTGTGCATATCCATATTCTCTTTTATATTATGTTCCCTGTCTTTCTAATACCCTGCCTTAATGTAACACACTTAATTTCTAACTTTCTCCCAGTCTTGCCTATCAAGCTGGTTCTGATCTGTGTCCTAACTACGAATGTATCCATTAGAAATGCTTCCTTTAGCTCTTTAAGCTAAACATTGTCCTCTGGGACATGCACCTTCCCTGTAGGAATTAGAATTTTGCCCTTTTCTGTTTAGTCAGGCAGTATATTTCTGTCCCTAACGTTCTGTGCCTTGGAAATCCTTGTCAGTAGGCAAAACAAACAAGGAGTTCCAGAAAGCACCTGTATGAGTTCAACAGTCCATGGACATGCAGCCATATTGCGCACAACTTAGACTCAAAAGCTGGCAGGCGTCTGACTCTACAAAAATAAAATTTAAAAAATAAGGACACCTGAAATCTTCAGTTGTGTGAAAATTACACGAAATGTATGCAGGAGAAAAAGTCTCCAGTGGGCATGAATCCTGTTTTGTGAATTTGACACATCAGTTCATCATATTTAACAAAGAGGGTTACTGGTGATGAAGTCTGTGTCCTGAAAGGAGAAGGAGACACCACAGAGTGTTTATGCTGCAGAATGTACCCTTTTGCTATAAGACGAAAAGGAAAGAGGCTCATGAGATATAAGCTGGGTGTTTGCTTTTGCTACAGAGGTGCTTACTTCACAGCTCCATGCCTCAGTATAAGTAGCATGTAGGTATTATATCTGTCTTTCCCCATCAAGACCTTTTCTTAGTTCCAAGGGAGACAAGTAATTTCTACCCAGTGTCTGTTATAACCAGGTTTCCAAGCTGAAGAGGTCAGAACTATTCACAACCTGCCTGTAAACATCCCTTTGCATTCAGAGGTTCCCCAGCAGGTCCAAAGGACCAGTCATGAGGGAGGTATGACAGCCAGGCAGATGGAGACACAAGCTCACACTCCTCTCACTTCTCCAACCTGGCAATCTCAGAAATTTAGATCTCAACTAACTGTTCTTTGCATATACCAGCATATTTAATACATCACTGACTGACAGCCAGGGAAACTCAACCAGCACATAGTTAAATCACCTGCTTGAATTTCCAGGTCACGCTGGCAGGGCTGATGCAGAACTCCTGGTCTTCTTTCCTGGCCACTGTTTTGGATCCGATCTTTTACTAACTTACCTGCACAAACTCAGTGCAAAAGTGGTTGCCTGAAATGGCGAAGTAGCTTTATACCTATACCGAAAGCCAACCTGCTTACTGGGAGAGCAGTGCGGGCTGATGGACTTGAGCACCAGTCTGGATCATGGATGAAGCCAGTAAAAAGCTGGTGCAAATCACCTCCTTGATCTGTGCCTCTGTGTCTCACCTGTACTTTTGCAGTATTGACAGGTATCTCTGCATAATGGTCTTCAGTAAGATGTGACATGTGAAACCTCAGCAGCAGTCTAGCACTCATGCTGACTGCCCACGCATCAGCAGTGCATGCGTTTGGCCAGCTGCAGTCTGTTAGATCTTCATAAAAATTAACAAAGAGACTAAATGAAGACTGCTGTATTTTTCACAGAAAATAAAGCCAAACAACAGCTAAAGCTGGGGAGGGGAGGGAGGAAAGGGGAGCAGAGAAAGCAGACCAAAGGCAACATAACAGTTGTATCTATTTTTTAATCCCATCTCTTTTAGTGTCTGTGATGAACGCTGTAACTAAAGGAATCTAACTGAATTAGAATTTCAATATGTCCTGAGCAGATTGGAGCTGTTTCCATTCATGAGCAGCACGTCCCAGCTGTAATTGCCTGCTTGCTTATCCGCACGGCTCTTTACAGCTAATCCAAATGCGGACTCAAAAATAAATAGTGCCAGTGCATTCACTTCCCGCTGGGTAGTAGTTTTAGCTTGCCTCTGCTTTTGCTTTGTTCCGGCTGGTGCTCTCAATGGCACAGGACTGACTCAAAGGAGATAAAAGATGATTGACCTGCTCAAGGAATTAGGTGGCAGAAAAAACACTCCTGCCGTATCTGCCCTGCCTGCTTGTGCTTTTCCTCTGGGTGCTGCTTTGAGTCTGTTTATCTTTCTCTGCCCTCACATCTCTCCCTAGCCACGTCATTCGTGTGATCTGTTTGTCCTTCGTGGCTTCCCTAAGGGCTGCTAGTGCCCACCCTGTCACCAGCAATGCCTCACCCTTATTCCCCCTCAGCTCCCACTTGGAAACACACCATCAGGGTTTTAGCACTACTTTCCTGAAAAGAAACACTCTCTTCAGGGATATTTAAAAGCTGTGTACTTCTCAGATCAGGTCTTCTCTGGAAGGGTGTAAAGCTGAGGCACAGCTGCACAAAGCTGGAGCTAGAGCGGATGTCCCCATGAATGGGACATGGCACTTCCTCAAAGCAAGGCTCTGCCTTTGCTCTCTGATATGGAAATCTCTCCTCCCTCCACACTGGGTGGAAGGTGGCTGTCCACCATCTTTTAGGCTATTTTCTTCACTGCATCCACCGCAGACTTTGGATAAGTCTCAGCAGCCTCTGTGCCTCTGTTCACCACCTGTAAATTGTAACAGTGGTGGAGGGACATGAGTCAAGTTAGAAGCCACTTCAGTTCAGCATAGTCAGAAGTGTCCAGCTCAACTGTGCAACTGATTAGTCTCAAAAATTGCCTTTCTAGTATCCAAAACAGCCTCATCTAAGATCTGGTCAAGTAGATACCCACAGAATCTCAGCTGGGAAAGATCATTCTCTCTTTGATGACAAGAGACTGTCTCCAGCGTGGAGCTAGAGCTGGAAACACCTCCCAGCCCTGGGAGCAGAGGAGCAATGCAACAGTAAGCCTCCAACTCCTTTCTCTCAGCCTTTCTCCATTTCCCACTAGGTTTGTCATGGCATGACATCAAAACACAGAACATCTTCACTGCCTGCCAGCCAGCCAGCCTGGTTCAGGGCCATATAGCTCTTCTGGTGTGGTGCAGCACCCAAAGTGATATATCCTTCTGCAATTACAGAAAATTGTGCTAAAATGTAAAGGATTGCAACAAGTGAGGTAGTGCAGCACTTTGCCTGCCTTTGTTCTCCTTCCCAGGATCTTTCCTCATCAGTGTAATACTACCTGGTCTTTGGCAGAGCAGATATCCCCATAAAACTCTCTTGGCTCACCTGGGGGCATGTTGCAGTGGTATGACCCAGCGCTTGCCACTGCTGCGCCCTCTCCCAAAGCCAGCCCATGTCACAGGCAGATTGTGCCCTTCTTTGAAGGCAGAGAGCAGCTGAGATGATGAATATAGTGCTTGTCCAATGTGTCACTTGCTACGTAAATTCAAATTCAGCACTGAAAGCTAAAAATGTTTGCAGAGTCCTGACAGGCAAAGTGGACAATTATCCTCAGCTGCTCCTCACAAATGCTGATCCTCAGTGACTGCAATGTGCCAAGAGAGGCATTGCCTCGTGCTTGGATTGTAAACTCACCAGCACCAAAACATGGGGATGGTAATAAGGGCTGGCTCTTCATTAGGTGCTCTGCTACCTGAAGATAGCCTGAAAGTATCTTCTGTCAGGTACAGTGATGGAACCAGCACATCCCTTGTACTACATCCCAGATGAGGAAGCTGAGTCCATGGTGTCAAGAGGCACTGGGGGGGAAAGAAAAAAAAAAGAAAAAGTGGAGAAGGAAGTTAAAGTCAGAAAGATCAGGAAGCGTAAAGACTATAAAGTCTACAGCCATGCTGTGTGGGCTACTTAGACTAGTACTAGGAAGGCAGCTCTTGGGAAAGAGCTTGGGAAAGCAGCCTAGGGATGAAAAACATCATTAAAAGGCAAGGCTTGAAAGTTTTTTTAAAATACAGAAAGACAGCCCTCAAGAAAAAACATCAGGAAATGGAAACCTGGAAGATTTAGGGGTTACTTTGGAATATTTATTTTTGAAGCTTGAATATATTGCAATTTGTCACATAGCAAAGAGGTATAGATATCTCAGCCTGTCTGAATCTCTCTCTTACTCCTGTATATACTGGGAGAGGGAAGTAGCAATTGTAAAGGATGACTTCAAGTTAAATGAAATTTTGCCTTTGAAAACAAACACAAATGCTGCTGTATTCCACACACAGCTAAGCTGCATCACCATATAATGGCTTCAATTGTCACTGGCAGCCCTGTTCTCCTCCTCCTTTGGACATGGAGTGTCCTAAACATGCCTGTGTCATGGGAGCCCAGCAAGACTGCCTGTATATCTCCTTCATTCAACTAGAAAACTAGGTGGAGAGCTCAGCTCTGAGCTCTGGGGATATTTAGGAGAAGGCTAGAAATAGAGGTGTAGTCATTAATGAAGCATCATTAGCCTCAGTCTTCCTAAACTCTTGTCAGTACATTAACACCAGCTGCCCACTGTCCATTTTCCCCTTGCTATAATGAGGAACCCCAAATTCAAGGTCATCTGCTAGTCGGATTAGTCAGTACAGCCAGAGCTCCTGAGATGCTCCAACGAGAACAGTTATTTGTGTCACTCTTTCCTGCAACATGTCCATTAGCTTGCGGTACAGCAAAGTCTGGTCACGAGGCAGAAATGCACCATTTGATATTGCTGTTGCTGCTTCACAGTTTAGTGTTGCTGCTGCCAGAGCATTAAATGATCCCTAAGTTGTAACTGTCTTCCTCTAATGCAGATGGATTTCTTTTTGAGTTATCTTTTTGCTGTTTTTCTTGGTCCATGCTTCCTGTTCTTCTCTTATGGCCACACATAAGTGGGACTGGAGCAAGCAGGTACTGTGCTCAGATGGAGACCTCCAGAGAAAACAGGTTGCCTTTTATGAGGCAAAATGAATGCAAGTGCTTCCCTTTTTACAGTGACCACATTGCCCAGGAAAAGAAATGCCATAAGGGGAGCAAAGCTCATTAGTTTGGTGCCATAAATAATTCTCCTAGGTCTCAAAAACCCTATGATTAACATAAACATAAATAGAGACAGCTACAAATAAATACACATATAAAACCCAACTCTCCCTCTAAAAACATGGTCTGCAATATCTCTCTTTGGGTGTTCACAGATGTGGTAACCTAGAGGTCAGGGACATTTAATACCAGTCATGACATAAACCAAAGCCTGAGGAAGGAAAGCAGCCAGCCCAGAGTGAAAGTGGGGACAGCAAAGGACATAATATACCTCCCAGGGTACCAACTAAGGGATTTTAAGATTCACCCTCAAGCTCTAAGCAAATGTCACCCCACCACGTTTTCTTCACACTGCAGTCTTCTCTCAGGTGGTTGCTGTTGGTTGGACGTGTTGACATTCTTTTGGACAGGGCAAGGTAGTTCTAATCTTATAGGAACTATCTCAAGTCTTCATTTTGCAACGGCTGGGAAAGTGGAAGCCTTGTCAGGTTTTCTAGTGAGTTACTTAAAATTCACCAGAAGATAATGCTCAAGAGGAGGATAAGAATGGGGGAAGATAGGAGGAGTGTGTCAGCCCTGGGCAGACCCACTGTATCAACATGATGGGCCCTTATAGCTGCTTCTCAGCCAGTATAGAACAGTGAAGTGCCCTAGGCATAGGTGTATGTAGGAGATGATTGTACACTTTTTACTTGACACTTCTCTCTTAAACATTGTGCATTTATTCAGAGTAGATGTAAATGCAAAGAGTGAGGCACGTTTTGTAAAAACCAAAGGCAGGTCTCCTTGCCTGTCTCTGTGGAAACCACACCAAGAGACAACAGTGTTGATGCCACACTGGGTAAATAATGAAGGAGACAGGATTGTTCAGGCAAAGCCAAGCAGGAAGCCCAGAGTTCAACACAGCATGCTGACTCTAGCAAAAGTCACATCAAGTACCGCAGTTTGCTGGTAACCTGCCCTATGGGAATAACCCCCACAGATTCCTGAGAGTCAAAAAGCAGCTTGAAGCACCTCTTCTAAACTGATTTAACAGGTATTGTCATGATTTTAGGTGCTCCATCTGCTCCAGCAATGGCACAATCCACTTTCACTCTAAATGCTAGGCTGACGTCCTGCATTAGTGTGTTTCATAGGCTGATTACTTGTTGCATGATAAAAATTAGTTGCCAGCAGCTGACTCAGAGAGGCAACAGGCAAAACAAAGAAAAGTAGCTCTACTTGTTTTCTCAGAAATGAGAATGGGGACAGGGAAGGAATGGGCTTCAAAGCCCTCCTTTGGGATTAAGTCGGGAGAGAAGAAAGGTACGGAAGTTTGCTAACTGAACTGGCAGCGCAATACCTAGTCATGTAGGTTGCAACTGTTCTAGGTTACAAGTCCTCCAACAGCCTTCAAAGCAGGGTCTTGGGGAATTTGTATTGTTACTGTTCCACAAAAGGCTCTTACCTCACAGTTAACCCCCACCTAAAGGAACCACAGATTTTAGCAATTTATATCTGACCTCAGGAGTGGCAGCATTAATGTCATCAGTATTACAATTTTACACAGAATTAGATGTGCGATTATGTGTTAAATAGTGACGGTTAGCTTGAATTGCCCCACTAATAAAGCAGGCAGCGTTAATGCTGTCACATATGGACTGCTTCAGGGCACTTGCACTGGTCTGAAATCACTCTAACTTTGGCAGGAAGAGAAATACCCCTTTTCCTACTCCAGCATCCCCTCATGGGATGAATCCTTCTCACCCACCTACTGCCCAAGCAGTGTTCCTGCAATTTGCTCTGGAACTTGCAAATCCACCTCCCTGCCCAGGCAGTCCTGTCCAGGTGCCCCTGTAGACTTATACAGCAGCAGAAGCTGCTGATCACCTCTAATATGTGCCCAAGTTTTGCTTAATTAAGAACAGACTCTCTGATAGCATTCGCCACCATCTCCTTATGGCTCTGGGACCACGCAGGCTGTGGCAGCACAGCCAGCCAGGCTTTCCTGTCATGCAGCTCATGTGTGACATCCTAAAGGGTGCAGTGGCAAATATGTAACATTATTT
>JANHGB010041667.1:30071-51493 GCA_026283785.1 Coracopsis vasa
AGGCGATGCTCCACACGATGCACTCCTGCTTTACCTTCTGTACATGGTAATTCACCATGATCCTCTGCACAGTTTGGCCTGAGATAGAGGAAGGATGGTTTGGGGTGACAACGGGTTCCCCCTCAGTGCTCAGCCGGTGCTGACAGTCCCAGGGGCCAGGCCAGGCTCACTTCCCAGGGCACAAGTTACCTGAACGGACATCAAGCACACGGACATTGTCGATGGAGCCAGCTGCTATGTGAGTGTCCGATGGGTGCCAGGAGAGACACAGGACGCGGCCTGTGGGGAAGGAAGCTCCAGATATGACCCTGTGGGCTCGCAGCCCCTTGGTCACCAGGATGGAGAGGAAGGACAGAGGAAAGAGGCACTGAAGGACTGAGCGCTCCCGGACTCACCTTTCCGCCTGTCCAGATTCTGCTCAAACTGGATCCCACCAGGTACAACTTGGAATAGTTTAACGGAGCCGTCATCGCAGCCGATCTGCAGGAGGGTTGGGATCAGCCCCAGCGGGACGGGTGGCCCCTCTTCCTCACCCACTGCATCCTCCTCCGGGGGTGGGAGAGCCACCCCGGCCCCGATCCCGATCCCAGTCCCGGCCCCCGTCCACTCACCGCCAGCTGCGTGCCGCTGCTGTTGACCGCCATGCTCCAGATGGGCCCCCCGCAGCCATCCACGGAGCAAGCCACGCACAGCCCGGCCAGGTCGTACTCGGTGATGTCCCCGCTGAGCCCGGCCCCGAAGAGCCGGTCCCCAACTGAATGACCGCTCCAAGCATGACCCCTAAGGCAGAGCTTTATTTAGCTTTATTTACTATATGGCAGGCGAGTGTGGGATATCCGCCTGGCGGGTGGTCACCACATACCATCCCTTTTGCCAGGCGCCTGCCAGTTAGATAATTTCTACACCCCACCCTTCAGCCCATCCTTTTACCTCTCACTGCATGTTTCTTGGCTCAAGGCCACATGGGAAATATTTGTAACCATTCTCAATTAGCTATTTGTTTTTAGATTGTCCATTTGTATCCCTTTTATGTCCTAGCTGCTCTGATGACATTAGTGAGCAATTGTACTGCGTCTGCTTTATGTCTACATGCTGACATAAGTTATGCTGTGTGATCGGTTAATGTGCTGGAACTGCATGACAATCTCTGCCTTCCTGCCTGCTTCCATTTGGGAGCAATGCAAATCCTAAGAGCAGCTCTCAGAGTTAAATACAGTTTGATAAATAATAATAGAAAAGTAGCATCAGACTATTACTCTACATTACTTCTTTGAAGGCAATTGCATCTGCCAGTTCACAATACATCTTTTCTCACCAACACCAGAGAAAATTTTGACAGGCTGTATTACCATTTCATTTCCAACTAGCAAAACACTGACAAGATTTAAAGGATGGTTTTGAAGAGAAAGCATGGGCATCTAGAGATGTAAATTACAGTTGGATGAAGAAACCTTGAGGGGTCTTAGTTACAGGAAACTACTGACAACAGTACCATCTAAGCAAGATTTTTGCTACAAAACCCCACACCATATGTGCTTTTCCTGAATATGACTCATCACCTAAATACATATCAAATTCCGGCTTCAGGGATTTTATAATTAAACCTATTTTCTTGTTTCTACTCTGTTCATGTACGGTTTTACATCTGTCTTATCTCTATTTCTTTGTCCCTATTAGTGAATATAAGCTATATGTTTGGTCTGACATCGTGCTTTTTTCCAAGGCTGAGTAAAACTTGGTGGTTTCAGCATAAATGAGTGGTGGGTTTGCTAGAGCCCAAAATGATGTTGATGTTGCTCACCTGCCATTTTGCAGACAGTAGAAGAGGAACTTCCTCCACGTGTACTACTATGCCCATGTTATGGTGGTGCCAGGGCTCAGAGGTGTGCGGTTCACATGCTTCGGGTGCTGCCTGGATGATTCAAAAGAACTGTAACAGAAAACACAGGAGATTTTGACCAGCCTCAGGTCTGTAAGTACATTTTAAACTCACAAAGTTTGAGTGTGTTTGAAATGTACTCAAATATTTCCTTCTTCACCATTGTGTCCTCATGACTCATTGAATCATCAAAGACTCGGAGATGAAAGAAGGACTTATGGTTAGAAAATGCAAAGGACTCTCTGCTGAAGGGGGAATGGTTTGTTGTATCTTCTTTCTCTTTTTTTTTAAATCCCAGAACAAATAGCTCTGGTGAATAATTTTCTGCGAGGGTTTTCACTGTGATGAGTAACTGGGCTTCCAAAAAGCTATTCTACAAATAAAGTAAATAAGCTCTCAATCAAAAACCCCACAGAAATCAATTGCAAAATCCTCATAGTGTTTCATGAGCTTTGAGTCACACTCAGGGCAGAAAATCACCTAAACCACTAGCCTGTAGGGGATGAAAATAGAACGTGGTCCTTTCAGATAATTTTAGTGATGATTTTCTTCAAGCTGATTTCTACATATGGAAACATAAGACCTGAACTGAAGAAAAGACACCTCATATACCTAAACATCTTCTAGCGGCCTCAGATGGCATTGACAGGTCAAATTCACCTATCATATAATTCAACTGAGCCAATGAATCTGTACCAAAGAAGGATTTACTGAGCTGGCACAAGTGTCTAATCTTTATATTTGCTATAAGAGGTTTTTACCATTTCAGAAATGGCTGTAACTTATTTTGGAGATGAATAAGTTTCCACCAGGTCAGAGTGAATCCGATGAAAAAGGACACCTGAGGACCCTTAAGCCTTTCTCTCCCACAAGATGGGTATGGAGGTGGAACTACCCACCCTGTAAAAACTTATTTGATTAGATATGAACTTCACATAAGAATGTATTATTTTCAACCTCAGAAATATTTACCAAAAAATCAGGGATCACGATCTACTGGACAAAAGGAAAACAGTTACAGCCCTAAAAGCTGGAGAAGACCGGGCCATACTCCTCGGGCTGGCCATGATGGTGTGCTCTGTCATGATGTACTTTCTCCTGGGAATCACCCTGCTGCGGTCTTACATGCAAAGGTAATTTCATGATGGTTATCCTGATCTCACTTCATGTGCCTTATTCTTTTGACTCCTTTTATGAAAGTTGGATTTTTTTTTCCTTTGGTCAGCATAGGCCTGATTCTGCACTTCCTTACCCCAGCGTAAATTAGGTATACTTACAGCTAAAGCATGTTGGGTAAAACCAGCGTAAGTGAGGGAAGAATTAGATCCCTGTTTGACAACACCTTGATCCATAGGCTTTAAACTTGCCACAGTTTAACACTAGTATAATATCCATATCAGGTAGTCAGCAGTCAGCTGAGCCCTGCAAGCCTCTCAGAGGCTGTTGCTGCAAAGCCCAGACTCAGGAGAAAGCAGCATAAATATTTAGCGGCCTCAAGAAACAACACATTTCCAAATGAAGAATGGAGAATTACTTTGGGAAAGAAATCAAGCTGCTCTGTATGTATGCATGCATGTAGCTTTCCATGTAGGCTATTACTTTCATTTTAACAAGTGAAATCTTCCTGAAAAACAGCATTTTGCTGAAAGTGAAAGATCATCTTTCATCATTACTGCACTGCACTTAATTTTTCCGAGGCCATCTCTGGCTTCCTTCTCTGTCATGAAGCAGAAAATTTGACCTGTGATTCATTAGCATTTGAAATCAGTTCACAAGCACCAACCCTCTCAAAACTCCAGCCCAGACTGTAACAAGACTGTCAGCAATGTTTTTTCCACCCTGATGACTGGATGTGTAACGGGGGATCAAAACATTAGTCCGTCATGCCCAAACCACCCTGAGGCAGTAGTCAGTACTTGTCATATTTTGGCTTACCCACCATAGGCTTCTTCTTTAGGCCATGTACAATAAGCACATACCAGTTAACTGGTATGAACGTCCTCAATTATATCAGTGGAACTGCAGGGAAATATTCCTTCTTGACCTTGCAATGATAAGGAAAATGTAGCCATGCCTGAGGGTGAAGAGCACTGATCTGCAGTATCTTATTTGTATGATAAAGGTATTTGTTCCTTTTTAAATCCAAAGTAAAGTTGAAAACAGAGATCAAGACCTGTTAAGTATCCAAGAGCATTTGCTTTTCCAAATTGCTCTCCCCTACCTTTCAGCAATATCAGGGTCAATTGCAGAGGCTGCTAAGGTCAAAATTGTTCATGTGGAAAGATATGATTTATATTGCAAACTATATGAAAAATTGCCAAAAGCACCTATGAAGTATCAAATATTCCATCTTCACAAGTCTGTTGCAGGTAGATGTTACTTTATTACCCCCATGCATGAATGAAACAGCAGTCAGAAAGGTGAAAGTGAGAAGAAGACAACCTAGGGGTCTTTGCTATCACTTCTCTTTGCTATCTGTTCACACAATCAGATCTCCTTAGGGATTATTCTCCTTTACAGACAGCAATACTGCTTCAATAAAATACTGGCTTGGAGGAAAAAAAAAGCAAATAACCTTTTCATTTGATTTCCCTCCACGAACTGTAGCATAATTTTAATGTAAAACTGAAAATACAAGGTGAATAACTGACAAAGTAACATATCAGGAGAATTTGTCAGAAATCTTTGATATTACATATCATGTAAAGCCTTTTGTAGATTTGTCAAGGGACAAGCAGACCCTCAGCCCATTCATGGTGAGGAGCAGGACAGCCATGCTGGGTGTGAGCTGAGGTGCTGAGTGAGGCTGAAACCTTCCCCCAGCCCATGAACGGCTTTTTTCACAGAGCCCTCAGTGTGCCCTTCCCATGGCTCTCATTCCCAAGGAAAATTCAGCCACAGATATTTAAACACATGCGAGAAACCCAGGTGAACATTGCCAGTGCACACCGAGGCTCTATCATCCAGTTTTAGCCTCTGGTAAATTTGAGATAGAACAATTTCAACAGCTGACTTAACTTACGGAAAACCAAGCACGGTGCCACTAGAAAAAGTCTTTCCACAGGGAGAGCTGCATGCAGAACCACTTGTGTGTTACTGTGTCTTCATGCATATCAGTATGTGTACCCTGGTAATTCAAAGTTGTCCTCCCAACCTTCACTTTAAGCTGAATGGGGTTTGTTGTTTAACCATTACGTCTTGGTCCAGGGTGCCCTGTCATGCAGCACTGCATGCATTTTATTCTTCACCAGGGCAGGCTGCTCAGTTTTCTTCTCTGATATCATTGCTGGTTCCATTTGGTTTCAAATATACCTTCTCCAGACTATAAGTTCCAGTGCCCTTTTCATTTATAAATAGGCATAAGTAAGTCAGATATTTTTGCTCCCAAAGCACAAAATCCAGGTACAGAATAATACAATCTGTGATGTGTGATGTGAAAAAGTCCAGCCTTCACTCAAAGCCCTGCAACACGTACTGTCTCCTACAAGATGCCCCTTGGTATATCCCTGATGGAAAGTCTGACCTGCATTTTGTGCTTATTGCCCATTCTTGCCATGCTCTAAAGTGTCTTTTTTTCCTACTTAGTGTCTGGACAGAAGAGGCTCAGTGCTCGCTTCTCAATGCATCCATCACAGAAACCTTCAACTGCTCATTTAGCTGTGGTCCAGACTGCTGGAAAATTTCCCAGTACCCGTGCCTCCAGGTGTACGTCAATCTCACCTCTTCCGGCCAGAAGCTTCTGCTCTACCACACCGAGGAAACAATGAAAATGAATTCTGAGGTAGGAGCACAGAACAAAATTTCTTCCCAGATGGGTTTCCAGAGGGTTGCTCACCTTGTTTTACGCATTCCTCTCTTTAAAGCAATATCAGGCTTCCAGCTCCTGCTTCACTGGTAAATACAGAGCAGAGAAAGCAGAAATCAGTGTACAGACTGAGCTCACATCTCTGGAAGGGGCAGATTTCCACTTCCATCCCAAGCAGGAGGATGAGCTCTTCCCTCACAGGGCAATATCCCCTGGGGGCTGGGGCCCTCCTCATCCTTTGCAAGTGTTTTAGAGGTGCAAGCTAGCTCTGAGCACATGTCACATTGATATTCTTGTGGATTTGTAGACAAGTCACTTACCACCCGGGTATGACTGCATGATGTCGAGCACGCCTAATGATGGGCACAAAACATCCACAGTGGTGAGAATAGAAATGGCCTTATTACTACTGGGCCAGGCAAAGCAACAGGGAGAGACAAGAGTCCCATATCTAGCAGCAGATGTGTTTCTGTCTCAATATCTGGTGACAAATTCTGCACCCTGAGCATCTTCTCTGAGGTCAGCTGTGCCACTGGGCTCAATGCAGAGCATTAGCCATGTAGATGGTGCAAAGATGATGAAAATGTGCTGAGCAGGTACTGTCAAGATAAAAGCAGCAGCATAAAAAGAAAAGGCCTGGCTTTGGGGCATGTATAAGCTAGGGAGTCAGCCCATATTTCTCACACAACTTCCCTGATTCCACACTTTAAACAAATAAACAAAAAGTATTTTTAACAAGTCTGAAGAAGAATTCCTCTGTCTCCTTCAGCAAATACAAAATCCATCATAACTCCATCCAGGTGGGATGGAGACAGCTCCTGTCTGGAGGCTATAATGAACACAGCAGATGCACAGAATGCATCTTCCTGCCAGCCCACAGCCACAGCTGTGCAGCTGATGCAGTGCTGTGTGTCAAACCAGGCAAGCAACCATTTCTTTGTTAGGGAGTGGAGGTGGCTAGGGAGGGTGTTTGCTCCCTCCATGCAGCACGGCAGGATAGGACTAAGAAATGTCCCTCTCCCCACCTTCCTATCTTCGTATCTACAGCACCTGGGTACCTAAGACTGCAAACTGCAGTGAGCCAGGATGCAGCTAAGTCATTTGACTTACAAGTGCCAGATTTGCATTAACTACTTAGTTATCCAAGGTCATTGAACCTCCAAATATGGGTGCTTGGCAAAGCACAGCCTGTAACAGCAGATCCGCAGTTCAAGCTACTGACAATGTAACCTATTGTGTTTCTATTTATGGCAGCATTTCAGTAGACCAAATTACTTCTGCATATTAAGATGAAGTGCTATTAAAATCAGTCAAAGCATGGCGTAGTTGCACTGGGCCAGTTATTCTGATAGATAATTAGCTCCTGTGGCTGAGAGAAAAAGCTCTATGGATCTGAAGTGTGAAATGGGGAACAGTGCCCCCATCTTCCCCGCCAGCTCAATATCAGTGCAGAAAGGAGGCACTCGCCATTTGCGAAGCCTGTGGCAGTGCAGACCCTGCATTCTGCTGGGGCAGAAGCAAAATCCGGCGACACTCATGCCACAATTTGATTAAAACAGATCAAATCAGTCTCTGTCCTCCACTGGATTCAAATAAATCTCCACATTCTTTTATTGATGACTTTTGCTTGCTGAAATGGACTTTGAAATTCTCCCACATGCCGCCTCCTCTTAATTTAATGTAGGCATAGTTAATGCTTCTCCAGCCCAAGGTTGTTTTACAAGTTAAACTCTGCTCTCAGGAGGGTTCCTAGGTTTTCCTGACATGATGCTGGCTATGTGACCTGAATCCAAACTCAGCTTTGAATGGAAGTTTGCAGTGCCTATAAAATACCTTGCTTCTTGTGCCTAGCTGGGATCAGCAGAGACTCCAAGCTCAGACCAGCACGACCCATCTCAGCTTCCGGAGGAGTGCTCCCTCTCCCCCAGCTGGAGAGCAGCTCCATGCTGCAGCCCTGAGCACTCCGGCTGGAAGCTAGCTGTCTCTTCCCATCCACCTACTCAGGCCTGTGTTTCCTATCTTTGTTCTTGCCAACTAAACAAAATAATAGCTGTCCCTGTTTCACTGAGCCCTGACATTACTGTGGACACTGCAGAACACAGTGCTTATCCTCCAAGGCGAACACCAGTGACCTTCAGAAGGTTAGCATTCCCCCACCAACCTCTGCCTCACTGGGCACCACCACACATGCAGAGCAGCATCTGGAGCCCATAATTTCCCTGTCCCCACCAGCTAGCGCGGATGGAGCAAAATGCACTTTGACATTAAATAATGATTAAACTAGGAGACTTGCTGTCTAAGCTAATAAAGTATAGCAAGGAGTAGGTGCAATTTATCTACAGTGTGCTGCTGCCCGTCTGGTGGGAATCACTGCTAAGTAAGTGGATACCAGTTGAACTGCTCAAGTGTTTCCCAGGAAAGCACATGGGATTCTTCATGGCTTTTTGTTGCTCTCGCCATGCATACTTTATCTCCAGCCTTCAGGAGAAGCCAAGCTCCTTGTCAATGCTACAGCTATTGCAACTTAAATGCTTTCACAGATAACGCTTTCCTTCCTCAGCCGTCAGAGGCTGTAAAAGTCTCTGCAAGAGGTAAATCGGATGGTACCCCCTCATGCCCAGATCACAGAGCCAGGCTGTCACCCTAAGGAATGACTGAGATAGTTAAAACAATGCTAGAGGCCCCATTTAAATCGTATGCTGTATCATTTTTATTCTGTGTTATTTGAGCTACTGCTGATTTATACACATGCTCCGTAAGTGAGGTAACAAGCAGGATTTAATCACCAGAATCACTGTTATGCCAGCTTTAACTGCCTGAGATTCAAAAATGATGGGGTATGTCATGATCTCCTACTGAAGGTTCAAGTATTTATAACCCAGGGGTAATTTGCCTGGTGCAGGGAAGCTGCAATATTCAGCTGCAGTTCCCAGCACAACCATTCCTGGGCTGGGACCAGAGAATTCAATCTGCAGGAATCAGTATCAGACCAGCGCAGACACAAAGCTCCTCCTTCAGCCCCTGGTTCAAACCTATTACACTTTTCAGAAGAGATGTAAATTGATACCACAATTCTCACAAAGATTGCCACAGCATATATTGTCAAAGAAGTTTCAAGGCTCAGCATGGACACAAACTCCAGTGGCAGACACAGAATGAGAGTCATATATTTCACTGCCCAGTCAGTTATTGACTTAAATGAAACTGCCCCCAGTTTGTCTGGAGATCCTGTGTGATCTCTGTCCTTGGAGATACTCGTAACTTGACTGGACAAGTCCCTGAGCAGCTCTGCACGGTGCAGGGAATTGGACTGGACATGTGAGTTCATACAGGTTACCTATCCAACCCTTTAAACAAGGAAAGTAGAGCTGGAAACATCGTAACAATGTCTCTCCATAACTGGCTAGTACGTCCTTCTTGTGATCAGATTGCAAGTAACACAAGAACTGCTTTTCTCACTTTGTATCACAGAATCCTCACTTGAGGTAGAGGACCAGACATTATTTACTTTCAGATTTGCAGATTTCCAAGTGTTTGACAATGCAGACATTGTGATAAAACAGCAGATTTAGTAGTCTAGGTTCACAGGTGCAGTGTAACAATTGCAGATATAAAATTCCCTGCCAGACATTGAAGAAAACTAAATGAACACCAAACCAAAGAAAACAAAGACATCCCATTATCCACATCTGCCTACATGTTTGTCAATGACCTATGCAACACAGCAGTCACCAACATGGCAGTCAGCCCTGTGTTATCCCTGGGATCTCAGTGGGGAAGCCAAAGTGTGGAAGTAGGTCAGAAGCACCCCACAACTATAACTTAACGCACACAGAAAGTCCTTGTGCAGAGGAGCTCCTTGAAGCTGAGAGCAGCATGCCTCCCAGAGCTCAGAACTGGAACAAGTCAGCGCATGGAGTAAAGGGCACCCATGTCTTGAAGACCATAGCCTGGGGAGAGACATGGTTTCAGCACAAAAAGCCTGGCTCAGAGGCCAAATGAATCAACCTCTCCCTGTACAACTTGTACTTCTGGGAGCTTCACTCTCTCAGACTCTCATGTCATGGGCAGCTCAACCAGCTCAATATGGCTGGTGGCTCTGTGCCATCAGGTGTAGAAAGCAACAGCTGAAGTCCTGTTTGAGCACCAGGTTTCCTTTGAAAATGCTTGGACTATATTCAGGCTTGCAAGAAGTCAGACCTCCCCCCGCTGCACTCCTGGGACATTTCCACAGTCCTTGAATCTAACAATCTGTCATCATTTGGGCTTTTACATGCCTGCTGTTTTCTGTCAAGAGAGGAGGGCTGGACTTTGGAAAGAGTTGCCAAGTCCTCATTTAAACCCTTCCCTCAGAATATTTCATGGGACTTCAAGAAACAAAAATGTGTAGCACCAAGTTTGCAATAGGGGAAAAAAGAGAAGGCAGGGGAAAAGAAACCTGAGCTGGAAATACTGCTGTTAGACAGTGATAGCACAGAATTTAGTAAAAGAATGAGGTACTCTTCACTGAGAAATTTCCCGTACTTACTAGATTATGATCTATGAAAGAGTCATGGGCACTGGAAGAGGGCTGTGGTTTTAGGCATTTAAGACAAACATGGACAGAGTGCAAGAGAATATCCTGGAGCAGGCCCGCACAAGAAGGAAGGTGAATGAGATACTACCACTGTTATTTTCCGTCTCTAATTTCTGGAGCTCCATGAAATATTCATAATGGCAATGTTGCCATGCTCTACCCTTATAGCTCCACTCTGCTAGCACCAGACAATCTTTCTGCCGTGCTTCAGATCATATTCTGTGCTAATAAACTTGCCAATGAATCAATCAAATCCTGTTACGAGGTTAATCCTTTGATCATTATTAGGACTAGAGATATGTCACAGTACATTACAAAAAAGTCACAGTGTAGTCATGAAAAAGAACAGTGGGGCTTTTATAAATTATGTCCATTAAGCCAGTAATAATCAAAAGCCATGGGTCACATTATTTTAATCAAAACATCTTTTTTCCTTTGCAAAGCTCACCTTCATTTAATTATTTGGAGCTACTTTAGGTGCTCACCCTGGACCAGCAGTGCAAGCAGGGATCATGGTGGGACCCACAATCACCCCGTAACTGCAAGGGAGCAGTGACCTGCTGGGTCTCCCCATGCACATTCTAGCTAAGCAGCAGATTTCCACCCCTCCTAAAGAGTTAATCAAAATCCTGTACAGATGTAGAAAACTTTCGGATGTGGAGGGGCATGTCTAGACATGAGGAGGGAGTGAGGTACCCTGTGCTCCTCCTATCAATCCTTTTCCAGACTGGCAGCAGCAACGGCAAATTCAGGTCTTTCTGCTCTAGGTCAAAATGCAGATGTGGCCTCAATCATTGCATGTCTGCCCATCAACTCACCAGCCCACACTAGCTCTTCATAGGAAATGGTCAGCACAGGCCCAGGCTACTGTCCTATCCATCCCATGTAATATCTGTAATGCATGGACTCCATAAGCTGATTTTTATATTAATTTGCCTTTAATGTTCTTTGAGAATTCTGGTTTGAAACTGTGTTAGATAAACCTACCCTCAAACCTTTTTTTTCTCAGTGACTGAGATTGAAATTCAAGCAGCATCTTCAGAGAAAATGAATTGTTGGATTTAGACTGGGGTCCAGAGCAAGAACAATACTAAGACCCATCCTGGTACCCAGGCTGATCTTCAGTTAGAAGTTGAATGAAAGTCTTCTGGGTTGTCAGGAGGAAAACTGCACTTTCTCCTAAACTATCTGTTTGTCCCTAATTGAGAAATTACCCCCATGGGAAAATCTGTATAAAGGTCTCTCATCAGCCTTCTCTGCAAGTGAACTCCTGCGCCCACTGTGATCATTTTGATCCAATCCAAATGAGATTTAAACTACCAGATTTTTATTTACAGAGAGTCAATTACCCATCTAACTGCAAGCATATGCATGCCACTTTAGATGAAGAGGTACTTCATCAGTTCCATCTTAGCATGTATAAATTAGCAATAATAATATATTCACCTAACTCACAAGGACACTGTGCAGATTAAAGCATTAATGTTTGTACAGTATTTGGATGTTCTCCAATGGGAAATTCTGTAGATGTGCAAAACATTGTTTTGTCTGTGATAAATTTATTATTAGGCTTAATAGTATTCCATTTCTATTAGGACTGTTATGAAAAGCATGATCATCTTGAGATTTTCCTGCTTGTCACCTGAAAATAGACATTGTACCTGGTTTGGAAATACATTTTTCTTCCTCTAATTTCTTCCCAGTGTTCATACATACCCAAATGTGGCAAGAATTATGAGGAATCCATGTCACTGGTGAACGTCGTGATGGAAAACTTCAGAAAGTACCAACGCTTCTCCTGCTTCTATGACCCTGAAGGTGTGCAGAAGAATGTGATATTAACCAAACTGTATAGCTACAACGTGCTGTTCCACTCCCTTTTCTGGCCCACATGCATGATGATTGGCGGGGTCGCCATCGTCGCGATGGTAAAGCTGACTCAATACCTTTCCCTCCTCTGTGAGAGAATCCAAAGGATCAACAGATAAAAATGAAAACTTCTCCGAGATTTAAGTACAATGAAAATACTGTTTTCTCATTCTTCACCAAAGAACCTTAAGTTTGTAACGTGCAAGTCTGGTATAAGTTCCTTACTATATTCTTATAAGTAGAGCAATAATGCAAAAGCTGTTCTATATGCAAACATGTTATTATTATGCAGACAACTGAAAAAATACCGTTTTGTGTTGACTGTCTATATGATCTTGTTCTATGCTGAGACTAGTATTTCTTTCTTTTCTATGGCCAAAATAGGGCTCAGTGTGATCATTTGCCAAGCTTAGTCAGTTGGTATTTTCAATGTAAAAGGATTCTGGAAAAAATTCACTGCTGGACAAAGGGCAGCCAGCCACTTGTGCATCACTGAGGTCTCACATCTGGCTGAGCCCATTCAATTGATTTATGGCTTTGCTTTTTTATTATTGGCTGCAGGGAGAAAGGGTGAGCATTGATAGTGAGGGTTTTTATGGTAAGGCAGCACAAAAGGGACATATTTTTGAAGCCAGAATAAGCATATGCTATTTTCAGCCTCAGTAGGACTTGGTGATGCTTTGTGTTTGCTCCCCCAGTTCAGAAGCAATTTGTACCCTGTAGCGTGTAAGGTCTTTTGGAAAACACTTCAGAGTTTTATTTCATTGACTGCTATGATTTCCTCCTGTCTTACCCACATCACCTTCGTCACTCACAGAAGCTGGAAAAAAAAGAAACAAAATCGCCTTGTTCCATTTTCTAGTCTGAGCTCTACTGATGGAGGTGGGACCAGAGCTCCTATGTAGAGGTTTATTACTCATTTGTCTTGTATTTGCTACCATATCACTGTAAAGAAAAAAAATAACACAATCAGCTATTTTTTCATTTTTTACTTCCAACTATTTTAGATTTTTTTACTTGATATATATACAGATATATATATATAAAGAAAAAGCTATATTGTATCTAGTTGTGTATTGGAACTTGATTATTGGGGGGGGTTGTTTGTTTTTACCCACTGGAAAGCAAACAGTGTAACTCATTTATAGCCTTCATCCTTGGATAATATCATAACATGGAGGAGCAGCACTGCAGGATCTTATCCAATATTCACAATGTTATTTCAGTCAAAGGTCTCTGTTGCTGTGACATCAGAATTGACAAAAATCTCATACAGTTCTATGGTTTTATTAACTGAATTGTTAGATAATCATCATAATGCATCTGGAAATCTCTCCTGACCTTAACTCAGTTTGCAGTGCTGACATGAATTATGATTTAAAGGCTCAGGTGCAATTATTTATTGGAAAAACTGAGATTCTGACTAAAATGTTGTCCTGTCTGTCAAATGTTTACCACAGGGATCTTGCCAGTATAAATTCATATGTACTATAGTCACAATTTCTGCATAACTTCTTTTTATTCCCCTGTAGAAAGCATTCCTTCTTATGTTTTAAAGATAACTCTCAGTTTCTCACTTTACACCCAGCCTGAAGGATAAACCCAAGGCAGCTCTTGCAAGCACCTTGTGACTCAGTATCCAATCTCTCAAAGAAAACATTTACAGACCTATTCAAACCAAGAAACGTTTTCCTCGTCAAAAAGACTGCAAAGCAAGTACTCTGCCTAGTTCGTCTATAGGTACCTTTCCACAATGTAGCATTAAAATTTTCAAGATGTTACAAAAATTTACAAGTCATGCAAGTGTAATGTGAGCTGCAGAAAAAAAAAGAGAGTTCTCAGCAGTGAAAATGAACCTGCAATCTTGTAATCAGTAGTATAATTTTCCACAGGTAAATAAATCCCTGGAGGGTGGGGGTTTAATGAGCGCTCCTAAAGTATGTAATAAAAATATTAAATTAAATTGTCCAGATTTCAATATGCCTTCAGGTCTGGCCTGTTTCATCAGACTTTTTTCTTTTTTTATAGCATCTATTACCAAGAAACAAAGAATGCCAATAAAACAGGGAATTCATCCCTTGTCCAGCTCCCTGCATCAGCTCAGTCACTAATGCCAAAGGAAGGACCATGCTGCCAATCACAATCCACAAATCAGAAATGGTGGATGGCATCACCCACCAAGAGCTGTGATAGCTTTTTCACACCATTACTTACACTGATACTGACTGTTTACTTGACCTGTGATAAAGTAGCTCTTTGGTTGTGTGTGTGTGACATTTTCAGCACCTGTGTTTGTGTGTTTTCCTGATGACAGGAAAGCTGATTATTCCTGACATTTACACATCAAGCACTGCTTTCAACAGGTTGCGCCATAAACATTTCGCCAGCACTCCTGTGGGTGAAACATCTTGATGCTGTTGCAGTCTATAATCATTTTGTTGACATTAACAGCAAGATCTGTGGGGTAGCAAAACAACTTGAGTAACTGGATGGAGTGAGGCAAAACAATAATTTTAAAGGGAATTACCCATCTGATCACTGGCACAGTTAACCCCCTACTGAAGTGTTAGCATTGAAAATGTGATTTTTGATAACACTTGCTGTCCCAAAGAAAGGTCGTGTTTCAGTGGGGATGTTAGCTTGTGCTATTTCTTATCATTTATTATCATGTTTATCCCCTGCAAAAAGAACTGTAGGCAGCTCAAATGAGAAACACATGGTAGCGATCCCTCAAATCTACTCTGTTTGAGACTGGTCCCAACTCTTCCCAACACAAACATTGTCCTAGCTGGGCTTTCAGGACAGCTGGGAACAACTAGTGCTGCAAAACTGCGGAACAGAATGGTGTGAAATGAAAACGGTAATGCAGCATCCAACATTTCTTATGAGCCTGAGAGGCACCCTTGCAGGATTTAAAGCATGTATAATTATTCCAGGTGCCCAATTCACACAGTCTTTTAGTAGTTGTTATTTTCTTAATTAGGTTATTTATGTCAGGTCTTATTTCTATTCTGGAACATCCAAATCTGAAGTGTGAACATCCCTGCAGTAGCAATCTGAAACTTGGCACCTTGCAGCAGACTTACCAAATGCCACCAGCTATGACAATGGAGAGCTTATTTTGGTTTAGCTTTTCCAACTGAGAAGACATCAGTTTATCTCACAAAAGGTACCCAGAATGCAACTCCAGTGTGAGCTTGATGTGACTACAAAGAGGAGAGATGGCTCAGGAAACACAAGAGCCTTCACATCTCAAGACACAAATGCAGTGATTTCAAACCTGAGACACAAAAAGGGAATGAAGTCCCAAGGCAAGGCTGGGGATGCTGCTTGCTTTGCCTCCTCCTCATCTCCATCCTCATCACCAGCCACAGAATCGCTCAATGAAGAAGCTGCTAAGAAAGAACTGGCTGGTGAAAGCCTGGTCCACAGATACCTGCACTTCTTTTGCTATAAAAGCTGTGGCCTCACAGCAATACGACTGTTCTAATATAACCTCTAAAGGAAATGGCAATTTCAAGGTAATACTACCTTAAAAATTGATCAGCTAATTTCTATTCTCATGCAGTCATGGTCTTATTAAAATAGCTGCAGCCCTTCAAGTAGACTGAGCCAAAACCTTTGCAGTAGCACAATTTTTTCATAGACTCTGTGTCTGAGCACAGTAGCATCAGCTCTCCATCAGCCACTGTGCTTTTCATCTAATGAAGATCCGAGGGAAAAAAACCCTTTCTGCTCCACTGAACACTTGTCAATTCCCAGCCCTGGATTTTGCAGACAGAAACCACTCACAGCTTGTGGTGTACCCAAACATCTCACAACTGGATACAGAGTTTGCCGGATTGTTTTTGTTGCACAGGAATGAGTGAAAAGCAAGGTAAACACCAATTATTTTGTTTCAGTGTTTTGGAAACAAAATGTTTCCTTTTTTCAGTTTGAATTGATGTTGCCTTTTAAAATCCAGGGTGGGGGTTTAGAAGGAGAAACTGAAGTTCTGTCGTCTCAGAACATCCCTGATCATTAATATGAGCAAAGAAAAGCATAGTGCCTACCTCAGAGTGTAACAGCTACTAAGGCAGAAGACACCAGGAAGGAAATGAGCCCCTGTGTGGGGTAGCAGCCACCCCAGACATCAGCTTCTCTCCTGAGCGCAAACATCCCAATACAAGATGCTATTGCGCAGTCAGGCCAGACGATTCAATTGTTTGAGCTGCTGCAAATTAGGCAGGACCCTGCAGGCAGAGCCCATGGCCAGTACATCTGAGCAGTTGGACTTGGCATGCTGTTTTAGCCCCAGGACATGGCCAGAACAGTGCTTGACCCATTGTGAGTTGGCTCTCATAAGCTATGTTCTCTCTTGTGTTTTGAGGGGTGGGTGCCAGTCGCTGGCCGGCAAAGCTGCACTGCCTCTCGCCCCATGCCAGTCCTCCAACAAGCTGCTTTTTGGTCCTGATCTGCAGTTGCTGAATGTAAAACAAACCTCATTTCACACAATGGATTTTATCATTCAGAAATGATCTAGGGGAAAAAAAAAAAAAATGGAAATGCTGCCAGGTGAATTCACACCAGGCTTTTTTAAATGAATCAAATATCTCTGAACACTGGAAAATGTGTTAACATTAGCAAAACCCTCCATACAAGCTTGTCTACCTTTTATAGTGGTCTATTTTCATACAGGGAGCTGGTGAGTATATATTTTTAACTGAACTACATTTATTCAAGTTGAGAATTTAGCCCTGTGATTTTATTGTAAGAGAGGGTAAGAGATGCTCATTCCAAAATGCTCTGTAAAGTCTGTATGTCCATCAATACGAAAGTGTGGCCATTTCCAGGCAGCAAAACAGCAAATACCTCATAAAAGAGATGAACAGAGATGGTGAAACAGCTTTCTCATCCAAGCATAGGAAAGGTTTGTTTACTTTGGAAGAAAAACAGGTGAGACGTAGAAACACCTCCAGGAGGAGTCAGGCAGCTCAGACTGGGGGGGGCAGACATGTTCACCCCCTAAAAAATAAAATAATAATAATAATAATAATAAAAAAATAAAGGCTATTTTTGGGGAAGTGCCCCCATTTTTAACACATTTTTGCCATTCAGTTCAACCCAAATTGCATTTTTAACTACATCATTTCATTTCAAAAAGTTAATTAATTTGGTTTGGAAGAAATAGACAAACAAGACTTGAACCTGAAGGAATCTGCTGCTGTCCCACTGAGCAACTTTTAGCGACCCAACTCTTTTTTTTTTCCAGTTTGTAGAAAACATTAAAGGTTTTCTTATTTTCATCCCATACACAGGATCAGGGGGGAATAAAACCCCAACAACAACAAAACCAACCAGCCAAAATGCTGTGGAACTGAAAACAAGCTTTCCACACATCTCAGGATAAAATGTTCAAGAAAAAGTCTCCTAGGGTGGGTTTTCTAATATATCAGATAATAATGTACAAGAGGAAGGTGGGAGGTTTCGTCACCTGTCTTCTTAAAGTCCCCAACCCGGCTATTCTTCTCCATAACTACAGTTACTGTTCTGTATTCAATTACAAAAGCACTTTTTATTACTCAGCCATCTGCACACAACCCCAGATCACAAGAAAAGGATGTGCTGTGCAGGAGACTGCTGGGCAGCTCCAGACCCAAAACTGAGTGGGCAAAGAGAACAAGCACTTTGAAAGCCTTCCATGTGAAGGCGTTTATGGTTTTAACCACCATGCACATAAACTGTGTTATATTCATCACTAAGCAAAGTCTGATGACTAAGCAACAACTCCTTAATCACTCCCCCTACAAGCAAGAGTTCAAAGCCATTGATACAGCAAGACAGCTGAAAGGAGTGTTTTAAAGGCGCAGAAGGCTGCAAAACCCAACACAGAGGGATTCCTGTTGTAATTACATGCCATTTCCTGTACACCTGTTACTTACCATGCTTAAAGATGGGTTGGAAAGCAAATTAGTATCAGCAGTAGCACATTTTTCCGCCACCAACCCGTTTTCTCTCCAGCACAAGCTGGCTCCTAGCCCCTGCACAGAGGAGTTTCTTGGTCTCAGCCTCAGACATTATCTCCTATCCAGTAGTGAAACAGGCTAGGAAATCTGAAGAAAGTCCCATTAGTCCAATTCTTTTATTAAACATCCTCCAGGAGGGAGTGGAAAAACATGCAGGGAAAAAGACAGGTAGAAAACATGAATAAGTTAGCTGCTCTGCTTTGCTCAGGAGAAATGAGGATCCTCTGCTTCCACACTGGTTTTCAAGGGCACAAGACATTTGGAGACCTCAGTGTGCATGGGCAGCACTGAGTGATGTTATTTGATTAACCAAGACACACCAGACACACAACCCTTGGTCTAGTTACAGCCATCTGACCTGCTGACAGACCTGTCCCTGGAGGTACACCCAAACACAAGTCCAAGGCCACAAAACACTTATGCAGGTGGAATACTCTGTTCAGAAGTAGTGACCAGGATTTCATTTCATGGGCACAATGCATGGCCCTTCACATATCTCCACTTCCCAAGGAGCAGCTGCTTATGAGTCCTGGTGAGCCAGATGTAAAAAGTTCCAAGTTATTCAGTATCAAAACCAAAAAAAAGAAAAACTTTCAAGGAAAAATAATGTTCAGCCTGGACACGACTTTGTTCCTCTAACAGCCAAACCTCCACCAACCTTAATTTAGGGTTCAAGAGCAGCCCAACAAGTGAATTAACATGGAAAGCAAGTACTTTCTCCAACAGTAATGCTGTTCATGTTTGTGTACTCTGTGCCCACTTCATACTGGGTCCATCATTATCTTATCAGCAAGCTCAAAAAATCAATTGTAGAAAGTTGTGCTACTGACCTGAAGGGTCCTCCTTCTACAAAGTCACTGGTGAATTTTTTTTCCTCCTCTGTTGATCAAAAACAAGAATCTGAAGACAGACCTCGACCTCCTGCTCCGTGACACAGAGTGGACACACTGCATTTGTTGTTCAGTATTCAACTGCTCATGTCACCCCAGTACGTGCCCACAGCAATCACCTGAGGCACCAAGATAAACCAGCAGACATGGCTCCCACCACCTGGGCAGCAGGAAAGGAGGGACCACAAGTATTACAAAGCTCACATGGAGGGCAGCAGAAACACTGGGCTGGGCTCTGGGGATGGCAGTACCTGGCAACATCAGGGGAAGGACATCCCAACACTTGCTAGGCAACTGCCCCAAGTACAGGTCTTGTCAAATGAACAGGAGTCAAGTCAGAACCTATGATGGAGTGGGCTGTGAATGGAGAATTTGATCAACCTCATTTAAAAAACTGATTTGCTGCTAGTACACTACATTCTGTTCTTCACTGAAAGTGTTCTATGGAGGACACTGGGCAGAGCTATCTAGGGGGCTTTTCCCATGCTAAGGAGTACCAAAATTAGAGCCAACATTAGAGGGAATTCACATCCTCTCCTATCAAAACCAGCAGGGCTTCACATATCTCTGACCAGCAGGTGAATCCTGAGAGAGGAGCTAGGAGTGAGGAACTGCAGCCCATGTTGCAGAGGGGCACAGGGGAACCCGGGCTGCTTTGAGTGCCCCTGCTTCAACAGCAGGTGGTGCTTGCTCCTGAGCCTCATGGTCTATGCACAGGAATGTGGGAATCACTGCTCCTGAATTTCCAGTGTCCTGTCACTAGTTCTGTGCTGAACAGTCACCTTAAGAGAAAACATCTGCAGTCCCATATTTCTGCTGCCATCTCTAACAGTCCTTCATCTTGAGCCAATAGCACTTTGGTCACAAATAGCAAATTAATGATTTAGGAAATATGTCGTTCCCTCATACCCTTTCAAAGTCCCCCTTCTGGCCTCTCTCCAGGGGAGAATTTGGCCATGCTCATCAACACATGCAGGAAAGCAGAAGCAAAGCCAAAATGCCATCTACTTTCCATTATCAGAGCCATGTAAACTGCATCAGCACCAGCCCGAATTCAGGTGCTTGGACAATGAGTTTTTGGGGTCACCAGCCCTTTTACTTTTGTACTGACCCTCACCATCCGCAGCTTGCTGTGGACCCATCACCACAAATGACTCAAGGGTCACCAAAGGGAACTGTGAGGAAAGAGCATCCAGTGCCCTCTCATCCAGCCACTGGCCACTAACACTTCTGCTAGGCTGAACTATGTTCCCCATCCCCAAACACTGATGGCCCATGCCTGAGCCTGAGAACTCTCTAAGCTTTCACACCTCATGCCAAGACCCAGACAGGAAGTGACAGTCCACCCTAGCCATGCCATCAGGCACATTCACAAAGTCCCAAATAGCCACTTCATTTCTTCTGCATCTGTGGTGCAGATATATCGGTGAAGATCTTTATCCTGCAGAGGCTATGTGCTCACACCCATGGGTTGGCTTGCTCTCTTCTCCCCTGTGTGACTGGAAATAGGCACCTCTGTTCTTCCCTGGTGTTGCCCTGACTGTTTAACAAGCTAACCCAACAATTGTTTCCAGCCTTGGATAAAAATCTCCTGTTCTGATGCTGTTATTTACATAGGACAAGACTACAATTGCATCCCAAAAAGAAACCCCAAAGTCTACACTTAAAAGAATATCATTTAGCTTGCAAAAGCCAACACTCAAGAGTTACAAAATGCCAGAAACACAACTGCCTGAATAGTCCCATGCAGCACCGCTTGTATATCTGCATTATGATACAGGCTGTAACTCTACAGTGAGATATCATTTTCCACAGAACCCCTGGCCTTGCCCCAGATGAATGACATTTAGTTATGAAGTCATTCTTTGACACCTTTTTTAACCTTTGTCATTCCATGTGTGTTCTCAATGCCCTATTGCACTGCTGCCAAATGCTGCTGTGCCAGCAGACTGTTTGGCTCCTTCTTCAAGGCACAAAGCAGCTCCATTCAGTAATAACCACACAACCCCCAAGCAGCCCAGCTCAGAGGTGGACACCAGCAGACACTCAGATTAAGTTGGCTTTCCATGGCAGAGCATCATGCAAAGTTAGCTGTGAGGCTCTGGTACACAGGGGAGGGTCACAGCTAAGGTAGTGTATGGTCAGAGAAAGGATGGAAGAGGGAGACATGCTGATGTTCTCTAGAGAAGGACACTGCTGTGATGCCTGTGAAGGTGATGAGGATTAAGTTAAGGGAAGCTGATGGAGAGTCCTCTTCTCCCCCAAACTTTGTGGATCCTTTTCCTGCCCAACTCTGCCAAAAGCATCAGTGGAACTGCCAGGCTGGTGCAATGTGAACGCTGGGTAAGCCGTGGGGAAGAAGCCGCGGAGGGGCCGATCTGGAAAGGTTATAGTTGGA
>JANHGB010041668.1:0-13232 GCA_026283785.1 Coracopsis vasa
GTGGGTCTTATGGGTGCAGAGATGCTACACATTCTTTGAGTAAAATGGTCTACCAGGTTTTGCAGAATGTGAACACAAAGGGCATAAATAAGGCTGGTCATTCTGACATAGACAGGAAACTGATTTCTTATCACATGGCCTTGTTTGCATTAAACCCTTAGTCATACAGTAAGAGATTGAGTACAGCCAGTAGGTAGCTTCCAGTTTAAATGAAGCAGAGTTTGATAAAGAATTCTATGTGATCCCAGAAAGATATAGGCTGGAAAGTACCTCTCTATGTCTTTAGTTCAACCTGTCCATCCCTAACTGCCCTTCCCCCTGTCTTCCTAACTGCAAAGCCAGGTTGTTCAGAGGCTTTGACAGGTGACTTCTGATCATCTCCACAGGTGGTGATTAGCCAGCCCCTCTGGCAACAGTTCCAGTAATCTGGGGGAGCATTATTCCTTAAATACAGTCAGAATTACCTTGGTTGCAACTTGTGCTCATTGCTTGTCATTGTCTTTTATTGCTATGTACCACTGAGAAGAGTCTGGCTTCATATTCTTTTCTTCTCTTGGGTAGTAAATTCCCTGAGCTTTATGTTACCATTTGTCTTTTGCACTGTGCACTATTATAGTCCAAGTCACTGGTTGAGCTGGCCCTTAAGAGGGTTGAATCATTTTCAACTGGATCTTTTAGTTTGCCAAATAGGATTTGGGGGTTTGGAGCAGCGAAGAGGCATCATGTACAACTAGCTCTAGGGATGTTGCCTCCTCCAAGTGGATAAGGTGAACAGCATGCAGAACACATAGGACTTAAAATTTTCTCTCTCAGTTGCAAGTTAAGATCCAGCCATAACTACCAGCAGTCAGGAGAAGCAGGAGTAGTACCCATACACTTCCCTCCTCAATGTCTCCCAAGTACACGATGAAAAGGTCCTTGACAGTCCTCCATCTTGCTTGAGCCTTTAGACATAGCAAGTGTAGCTGAATACTGAAGGGCACATTAAACCTAAAGGGTTTAGGCTATGACTTACAGTGAGGGTAGTGAAAGACCCTTCACTATAATGCTGCATCTGTAGTGCTCAGTGAACAGCTGGGCACTACCCACAGGAGAGACTTGAAGAGAAGCTACAGCTCTCAGTGTAGCCTGGGAGGGACTGAAGACAGGCATATTTTTGACCTGTCAGTCTTTTTGCTACCTGCAATGCAGACAGAGATCTAAAGCATTGAACAACTTGAGAATACACACACTTGAAGGTGCAGAAACTGGTTAAGAAACACACACTGATACTTGAAGAAGTCCTGTTATACCAGATGTCTTATTATGTTGCCCACTTTTGTTTCCAGTTTCTTTCTGCTGCCTCATCTGATCTTTCTTTGGGGCCCACAGCTTTCAGACATGTGATTTAAACAACAGAGAAAGGATCGACTGTAATTCAGGCTTAAGAGTTGTAAAATAGAGAGATGAAAGAACAAGTGGTCTTCACATGCCACGGGAACATATACATAGGTTTTGGTAGTACCTGGGACACATTTTGGTAGCTTCGATCCCATCTCTTCGTTTACCCACTCTCCGCTGGCTGAGCACTGATACACCCCTTGGAAAACACAAGAAAAAAGAGTGACATAAGGATACAGTCAAGATGAAGAGAGGGTAAGTAGCACTACTGTAGAAGATGGTGAATTAACCTTCTCATTTCCAAAGCAAGCACAGCTTCATATACATTGCTGAGATCTCCCTAGAAGTACACAACCCCACCAGGGTGCTTCTGCCCCTATTTTGGAGGGAAGTCATTAATAGATTTATTGAGTCTTTGCTTCTCCACAAAACCTGTGTGCTAGATGTGACAGAAATCTCGACGGTTCACACACCCAGCAAAAGGAGAGAGGACTTCTCATGAATTTAAGGTCAACAGCTCAAGTGCAGACATTATTAGGGTGTATTAAACACAAAGGCAACACAAAAATACTGCCTGCAACCTACACCAATGAAAATGTTTTCACAGTCTTGACCTGACGGGATACAATCCCAGCCCCATGATGATGCAAATGCTATTTCTTAGACCTTTGATCAAAGATATTTGTGTAGCAAAGGCAATGCTTACCATCCCCTTGGGTTTTTAGGGTATAGTAAGGTGTATCACACTGATAGCGGAAAGCAGCTTTGTACAAAGGCTCGTGAAGTTCAGAGACGTATACAGCTTGGGCATTGTCAATAGGAGTGGGATCACCACAGTTTACAGCTGTAAAGAAGAAACAAAGATGATCAAATATAATCAAATGGGCATCCTCATCCAGCAATACGATTATTCTGTATTATGGGGAACCACTTGGCTCCTCTGGTCTCTGTTACAGCCGTCAGTGCTCACTTCCTCTGTTCCTTCAGCATGCTCACATCCTAGTCCTTCAGTGTTCTCCTAATCTGTAGATATAGTGGATTTAGAGCCTAAAGGCTCCATTCTAGTCCGTTTCCCGTAATACAGAGACAGGTCACTTACGAACACAGCTGAAATGGGAGTTGCTCCATTCCCCATTGTCCTGACAGCTGGAGTGAAAAGTCTTGATGCTGTCTCGTTTCTAGGGAAAAGAACACATGATCCATGTAAATCACTGGCCATGAAATACATCTGACACAGGCACTCCAGTGGAAGGTCCTCAACATGCTCCAGTGTCCCAGAGGTGCTCAGGACACGTGATGGGAAATGGCATCAGGAAGATGCTGAGAGGGCCAGAGAGGATATATGCTTTTTTACATTACTTACCCTCACAATTTCATAGCCTTCTACACAGGTCACCTTCACATTGTCCTTGAAGATATATCTGTCCTTCTTTGGGTCAAGAACAGAGTTGGGGATGACACTCTGGGGACAGCTTACAGCTTTGAAGAGATAGGTGGAAATCAGGGGTTAATTGGTTCAAGATTTACTCTCCTTCCATCTCCCAGCTTCTTTCTCCCTAGCGATTATTTCCCCTAGTAAAGAGGTATCCCCTGTTTACTTAATACCAGCAGCTGCGAATATGACCTGTGAGTAACTCAGCAGCACAGGGAATGCTTTCCCAAGTGTTTACTCACGATCCGCATAGTAGCGTATTTTCCAGCCTTTGTGCTGTACTGTGTGGTCCGACTGGAAGGTTATGTCAAGAATGTTGTTCCTAGTTTTGATTTCAGGAGGGCCTGGGAATTTGCTGCCACAATAGGGACCAAAAAGCTGCTTTCCAGAGACAAGCTGGGAAAATAACAACCAAGAAGAAATAAGAAATTCCAAAAGTATTTAGAGAGATATTAAAATACATATGCAATATATACATATTCAAATGTATTCCCAAGAACTTCAACTGTCAAAAAGTGACATAGCAGAAAATACAGTTAAGCAGTCACATGGTCTTCTGACTATGAGAAGACTGAATGGAAATTCAGACCATCCTGACTCCCTCCATAAGCCCCACACCTACTGTTAAGCTGTCGTGGCAAGTCCCTTTTGAGTCGGCTGGTTCCACATCGAAGTCCCCACTGCGTATGGTCAATGTCACAAAGTACCCTGGCCTCAGAGCCACTTGGTACTCACACCGTGAGTTCTCTGGGTACTGGTTGGGATAGTTGGGGCTGGTGATCTCCCCTGAAAGCTCAGTGAAGACATTTCCACTGCAGTTCACTAGGATTATGGAAGGAAAGCAGGTAGGATTCAGAACGGAAAGGGTCCATGTATGTAGCTGACAAGCTTTCCCTTTCCCACTACATCTCCAGTCTTCCCAGTCACCCGCATTAACTATGTCACAACATTGCATCTTTCCACTTGGCCCCAAATTAATTCTTGCTGTTGACCACTTACCTCCACATGTTTTCTTATCCTCATAGAGGAAATAATCTGGTGGACAAGTACAAAAGTAACCTCCAATATAATTATTACAGTAATGACTGCAAGGTTCCTCCACAAAATCTGTGCACTCATCCAAGTCTGCAAGTGTGAAAAGATGAATCAGTCAAGATTCGCAGAGGGCCCTTAGGGCAAGAAGAAGATGAGAAAGTGAAGCAAACACTGGTGAACCACAAAGAAAAGGTATCTCTAAGACAGTATTTATGCTGGCCATATTGGAAAGTGCTCCTGTCTGCTGGGATCTCTTTTAAATAAGGCATTCTCCTAAGGAAAAACATTCTGTCAGCTTTCCTATCCCTGATCCCAGCTGCTACAGAGATTCAGAGGATGCTCTTTTAACCTTACCCACTGCAACATAGTAGGCTGCGAAACCAGTGAAACGCTCCTCATTGGAAAAGTCTGATTGGAAGCTCATAGTGAGCATGTTATAAGGGATATGAAATTCCTCCACAATTGAGGAGCCGGGCGCACGAGGTTTCTTCCGCCCACAAAGCACACCTTCAACCTGGCCACCAGATAGGACCTGCAGAAGAATCCACAGAGGTGTTATCTCATTACTGGAATATGTGTAATTACCTACACTTGAATCTTTCAGCCTACAGGCTGCTAACCAAAGGCTCCTAAATTGCATGCATTTCTCACAACATTCAGGTAGATCTCCCAGAGTAAAGCTATGTCACACAGCTAGCAGCAGGAACCAAGGCTGCTGTGTCATCCACCAAGGTGGCCAAGGGTAGGAGCGAGCCAGCCAGCCAAGGATCAGCTGAAAAGCACCCTCAGCCAACCAGTTTCATGACATTTATAAGATGCTCGAGGACTGTTCCTTTCTACAGACTTCCCAGCTGTGAAATACCTGTCTTCATTTCTCAAATACAAATTAACGCAGGAAGTTATCTGTTAACATTCTTTCCTCAGGCCCACTTCTACAAAAAAACAATCCCATGGTTCAAAATGGCAAACCCAATCATTGATGGTCTGCAGAGCAGTCTAATAGGTTGTTGCAAAAGGACATGTTATTGCATGTCCTAGCAGAGCACATCCATCCCACTGTCCCACCTCGGTCTTTCTCCAAGGTCTCCTGGTGCTGCACCTGCTCTTATTACCCATTGTCACACATAGCTATTGCAGGATAGGGTGGTCTTCTTTCTGTCTGTGTGGAAGTGCTTGATCTCCTGTGCCTTGTGGAACAATGTGGGGAATATCTAGTGGGTCTCCAAGTTTTAAGATCATAGGAAACTGTAGCACAATGACCACAGCACTTTATCTGAGTGCCCACTAGCCATACACAGAGCTCTTGACTGGTTTTAACCTCCATCATTTCCAATCAATTTCTGGTTGCATTAAACCATCTATGTCCACTCATGAATTAACCTGAATAATTTCAGAATCAGAAAAGCAATGCCCTGAGAAAATGGTCTTTTTATACCTGCAGTTCACTGGCTCAGAATATGCTTTGCAATAGGGAGGTGTCAGTGATGGCTAAGAAGGCTTTTCCTATAAATACAGGAGAAACATGAGGAGGAGAACATATATGGGACACTCAGTTGGCAGACAATGCTCATGAGGTATGAGGCAAACTCAAATCAATTTAGTGACTGCTAGTGCAGATACATTCAGTCATTTGGGCTTCTTGGGAGCTCAGAACAGGAAGGATGCGTCTATCTCCTCCTCCAGCCCTAACTTTTGTACACAGCCTTTCTGTTTTGTACTCCTTCTTGTGTTTTTCTCACTTGAGGATGTGGATAGTACCTTCACAAAGTCATATTCGCAGTTCTGTGATGGTTCAAGATCCATATGTGTGAAATATAGGCGAATGCCATATCCTGAAGGGACCTGGATATCCCAAGATTCCTGCACATCATTGGGATACACCTGAGGATAATTGGGTGACAAGATCTCACCATACATGGAGGATGCATCCGCCCAGACAGGGAGACAGAAGAAGATAAGGTACCTGAGAAAAGAGGAAGATGATATTGCAGTAGCCTTCTCTGTCCATATATGCATGCAGTCCCTAGGGGAAAAGCCAGTCTCTGGCTGTACACAGCATGCAGTACAGATTCTGGCTTTGGAGTTTTAATAACCAGCGCTGTGGCTGCAGGGGCCCTTCTCTTTCTTCTGTAGTCTTTCACACAGAAGGAGTAAACCTCAGTCATGCTCTCTGCTCCTCTCTAGCTCTACAAGATCCAATAATGCTGCAGGTGTTGAACACAAAGGTCTCAAGTGCTATTCCTCACTTCACTGCCTTGTTCTGGAGGTTACTTGGGCTATACATACATGCAGATTTGAGACTCAGTACAGTACTACAGGGAAAAACGCTTGATTTAAAACATGACATTTTTAATAAAGCTGAGTTCCCCTTGGAGATTCAATAACTCACCACATCTGGAAAAAGCAGATCTTCCTTTCTTTCGGGAAATCTTTCAGGAATTGGACTTTGGAATTATGGTCTGGGACAAAAAACAGTGTGATTGATTAATGTTGCTTGTCCTTCTGCTTGCCTGCTAGGCAGGCCAAAGACCCTGAAACGCCAGTTTGTGGAGAATACATCAATATTCTTCCTCAAAAGCAAGTTTAAATCTCTGTTCATTCCTGCATACAGCAACCTCAAGCATCAAGAAGGGATAGTAGGCTCTGTACTGACAAAATGGAGAGCTGATTAGTATCTTGACACTCCCTGGTACTCTTACTCTCCCTTTATGACTACCAGTGTCTCCAAACACTGTGCTGGTGTACAGCAAATTAAGACAGAAAGTACCACACACACACACACACTCCAGTCTCACCCACCTCAAAAACTATGCCAAGATCCTGGGGCTGGGGAACAGCTTGTCCTGACTCTTCTGGCTGTCAGACAGAGACACTCAGGAGTTGTTTCCTTTCGCATTTCTAATGCTTGCAGTATTTACCTTCTCTCCCTACTTCGTGTCTGGTTTTCTTCCCTCTTCCCTTTTCTCCTTTTTCTTCCTGTGCACACTCTCCCCCAAACGAACCCAAGGCTCTAATCCGCAGTGTCGCAGCACCCTCTACCTGCGGGATGCTGGGTTGAGATGCTCGGCTCGCCGGCTCTCGGCAGAAAGGGGGATTTCCAGTCAGTTGCACAATCCCGTTGGCTCAGGCTGCGCGGGGGCAGCAAACGGATCTGGACTCTGTGTGTCAGGCATTTTCGGGAAATCAGATGACTTTGGGGAAAAGGGAGGGGAACAGAGTTTTTTGCTGTCCCACCTCCTCCTCTACCCCCTTCCTTTTAAAAGCTGAGAATAACATCCAAAGGGTGTAGAAAAGGGGAAATCCACAAGAGAACTTGCCCAATGCTTTTGCATGGAAAACAACTGTTCAGTCATCCTGTCCACAGACCACTTTGCCCGAGCCCACTCTGCCACTGCAACCTGGTGGCCACAGGGCTCCTGCCGTGGCTCATCATCTAATGCTGCAGATACCCTTTTTTATAGGGGTAAAAAAGGAAAAGATAGTGGCCTATTCAATGTTGTGCCTCTCTGAGGCTACCAGCAGGAGTAAGGGTTAATTGTTTTCCTGGGGTTTGTTATGGGAACACTCCTGTAGGTAACGACTTCACTAAGAACTCATAACTACCCCTTAATTTACCAAGTAAACTTCATGTAAGAGCATCTGTTCATCAGACTTAGCCCTGGAGCAAGCTAGATCTAAGAGGCTTACGGAAAGCAGTTTCAAGACATATTATGCCAGGTAGGTCTCTTAATCCAGCCAGTGCCCACAAGCCAAGACCAAAGTACCACCATAAAAGCTAAAAGACCTGTCACTAATACTCTAAAAAAATCCTCCTCCTCACAAACCAGCTACACTGGGACCGAACTATAAATGAACATGCAAAACTCTTTACAAGCTCTACCCTTTATAATCAGCACAGCAAACTCCAGAGCTTGTTTCAGCCAGGAAAAAAATCATTCAAGTTTCAACAGGCCATAGGCAAAGCTGTTAGCAAAGCCCAGCTGAGCGACCACTTTATATTGTCAAGGGAGACAAACACCTACAGATGAGTCATTACTGACTTCATTGTAGTCAGGATAAAGGCTTTACTTGAAGAACATGCCTAGTCTGTTTTCTTTGTCAAACTAAGAATGGAGAGTGAAAGAAAACAGTGTGTCACCTAGCTTCTGATGTCTCTTGGGAGCACTGCTTGATGTTTCTAACTGGAATTTTGAGAACCAGGAAAAAAATGATCAAAGATACACAACAAATCACAGGGACACGTCTTCTCCTCTGAACTGGGTAAGGTAAAGACCCTGCCAGTGACTCTGCAAGTCACAGTCATATTTTAAGGTGGGCATGGCAGAAGTGAAATGAGTGTGGTCTGATAGATGATGCATGTCATTGTATTGCAAGGGAATTCTATGTTTTCACATGAACCTGACTCAACTTGTCTGCAGCAGTGGTAAATTAATGTGTATATGAATATCAATAGTTCTTTGGAAGACATATACCTATTAATTAAGAAAAAGATGGCTGAAGTTAGTTAAATAAGTAAGCTGGGCATCTGTGTCCATAATGCTAACTATTCATGCAGCAGACTGGCGATATTGATGTATGTAATTACATTGGATACACACAGAGCATTTGATTGCATTTGCCTAGATGTGTATTGGGTTTACAGTTTGTAAGATGAAAGAGCTAGACAATGTATTTCACAATTCACTGAAACTATGTCAGGAATAATATTAAAATAATAATTTAAAAGAGGCAAAATCATGCCATTAAGGTTAACAAATGACATTCAGGTTGCCAATGCAATATAATTCTGCTCAGAGGCACACGCATTCTCTTAAATTCCTAAATTACACAACCACATACTATTCTTCCCAAATTGCAGCAGACAAACCTCTTCTTCAGATGACTCAGAGCTGTGTAGCTGTAACCTTTCTGCCAGATGTTATGAAGAGCAGCAGTGTTCCAGTTTTCACAACATTACCATCTAAAACAGGCTCGACTGGCTTGTCTTCCCCCAGGAAGCTGAGAGGGGGAAAAAAAGCTTTTCCCAAGTTCTTAAGAAAAGCCACACTTTCCCATCTGGAAACACTGAGTCAGTGCATAAAACAAAGTGAGTAAATATCGAAAGAGAAAACATAACATTAACTAAGTGAAATCCATCAGGAGGGAATCAAGGATATGTAAGTAGCAAATAAAATATCCTGGATCTACCCAGAGAAGCTGTGGCTGCCCCATCCCTTCACCATCAAGGCCAGATTGGATGGGGCTTGGAACTTGATGAGCTTTAAGGTCCTTCCAACCCAAACCATTCTGTGATCCTATGATATACCAAGACCTTGGCAGTAATTTGTTTGTTTCCCTTTTTGCCAATAAAAGGATTCAGTGGATTTCTTGCACACCACATTTCCTGCCTCACTCACGTGATCCAGGCTGGATGTGTTGCCAGTAGTTAAATTCAGAGCTTTTGGTAAACCTGGGAAAAAAAACCCTTCCTGTGGCACTGGCTGAGATCTACTTGGTCCAACCCACCGGTTTCCACCTCTGCATCCTCTACTAGGGGAATCTCACCAGAAGCTGTTCTCCTCTTTTACTCCTTCCAGCACCAAGTCTGAATGCAAAGCTCCCACAGCCTCCCACGAAAACCTGGGACTTGGGACCACTCGGCTCTTTGCGCTGTACCACACAGAAAGGCCTACTGCCTTCTGGACTTCCCTCCCCTACATCCCTGGGTAGCTTCAAGTGGCCACAACTCTTAAGCACAGACAGTGCCTGTGCAGGTGATGAACCATCCTTCATACAAAACAGAAGCCCCATGGTCTTGTTTACACCCAAGGCCTTTTCCCTGTGGGCAAGGGGCTCTGACTGGAGATATCCCACTGTGGGATAACTGGTGTGGGATCTCCCCACGACCTTCCCAGGGATGTCCTTCTGCACCACACACGCGGCTTCACCAGCGGTGAACCAGTGGCTGAAGAGGAACGGTTCCGAGTGTCCTCCAATAGAGTAAAACGCCTCTAGAGACTGCGGCTTACTCTAAACCACAAAGCTGTGACCGGCTCCCCGCGGCACCGAGAGGCGGCAGCAGAGACCGGCGGGTTCCAGTTCTCTCTGGTCTTTGCTCCCTGCTGGCTCCAAGGCCTCCTATTCATCCTCCTAATGAAAAGCTTATATTCACGTTTTTCCCTGCTTGTTATCCCAAGCAGTCACCCTTCTCCCTCTGTACTCTGTCTCTTGCTAGTAGTTATTTCTCTCCCTGTCCTCTCCTCTGCTCTTCCCTTGACACAGTGATCCCCAGCTGCAGACTTGAGTCAGATTTCATTTTATTCAGACTCTTGCTTTGCCAGTATCTTCCTCCTCCCCATCAGTGTTCAACCCTAAAACTGTAATGCTACCCATTCTCTTGCTCCTAGTAGCCTGCTCCTCTTCTGTGGCCATTTCAATCAGGATTGAATGGTGCCTGCCAGCGGGAAACTGCGCCCAAAGGGGCACAAGATTCCTCTTTCAGGCCTGCAGCTGCAGAAGAAATGGTCCTGGAAGGAAAGTCCTACAAGGGTTCTTGAAGAACCATTTGAGGTCTGTGGGAAAGCTGCACGAACCACTTGAACACGGTCAATAAAAATGAATTTGCAGAAGCAAACAGCAGCTATGTCCCCATATTGCCACACTGAGCTCATGTGAACTTCAAGTTTCACACTTATAACTCTGTAGTGCCATGAAAGTTCAGCGTATCTTCAGGACAGTAAATAAAGATTTTTAGTTACACCTCCTCCTCCCAAGCATTGCACTGCCCTGATTATTAAACAAATAGCAATACTGAAAAATAATGGTAGTCACCATGATCTGAGTCTCAAAACGAGCTACTATGTTCTGATCTAACATTTAATCCAAATAAATGAAATATAGCAACAGTTCAAGCAACTGAAAACAGAAACTTGCATTGGCAGTCTCAGGAGCAGACGCTGTTTCTGAAACCCTTCTCTGACAATAGTAAATTACAGAATGAAGTAAGTCTAAATAAGTTACTTTTTGCACAAAAGGAGTGTGTCATAGGTTTGTTTCCGGAGTTATTCCAGAACACAAAGGACTGAGACCAGAATTTTGTCCAACCCAGCAACCTCTAACTCTCTTTGTCTGCAGTCTCGAGTCAGAGGTGTGGACATACTGCTGGAGGTCTACAGGAGGACACCACTTGAAAGAGACTGGGGTCCAAAGCCATTTTTGCTACTACAAATGTGGCCTCCAGAACTAGACTCCAGAAGGAGTCAGTGTCGGTGAAGGGACAGACGTCTGCTTGAGCAGGAGATGCACCGATGCATGAGGGAAGCTAAACCCTTGTGGAAAGCCCAACAGAGTATCAGTGGCCACAACAAAGAGTGGTGTGGTTGGTGCCACATTGCAGTTTGACCTTCAAGGCAAGGCCACAGAATATAAGTAATCCTCTAAGCATAATCTGAGTTTTCATAGAAAGAGGATGAGAAGGGAAGGGGAAGGAAGAGGGGAGGGAAAGCCAGATGTGGAAGTTTAAGGAAGGAGGAAAGCATATGGTGATATTTCCCTTGTATATCCTTCCATTTTTGGCTATCTAAAGCATAGAGTCTCGCTGAGTCAGAAGCTGTATCTATATCTTACATGTCCTCAATGGATCTTTCTTACATTAGTGTTCTCATTTGTGGACTTTTAATAAAACGATAACAATGATCCCGTCAGACAACCGCATAATGCATCAGGATAGAGACTTTAAGAGCTTATAACCCCAGAAGCATTGAGTCTGTGGGATAATTTAATTGTATCAAACAGGGGAGGAGGCTTGATTACAGACTGGATTCCTTCTGTGGTGATGCTAACAGGCCTCTCTCTCCAATCTAGCCCTCCAGAAGATTTCCAGCCTCTCTAAATACATGTTCCCATGGTGAGCCACCCTTCAGTCCAATTGAAACTTCCTTTGTGGCAGCTTGAGACCACTGTTTCTTGCTCTTTCACTCTGGAGCTCTGAAGCGACTCTGGCTCAGTTCTTCCTTAGTCCTGTGTTAAGTCACATGTTTTGTTCTTCTGAGCTTTGTGAGGTTTCTGTCAAACCATTCCTTCACTCTTTTTCTTCCTTATCTAGTCTGCTCTCTGCACTCTCTCCCTCTTTTGCTGCACTGCTCAATGTGCAGTTAAACTGCTCTTTCAAGACTATTTCCTCTTCCTTCTCTGGATCTGTGCCTTCGTCACTGTAGCGCAGGGAAAGGAAAACAGAAATAAAAATACATCATCATTTAAAGTGAAACTCATGTCCACCAAGGCCTGTTCCCAGCAGGTGAGCTACACCATAACCTCATGGTCAGAGCTACACCTAAGGCTAATGCACCAGCACAGGCTGGAAGACAAAGGCAAAGGGGCAGCACAAGATCATATGATCCTGGCACACCAGCCCATGATGCACTCGTGCAGCAATGAAAGCCAACAGCATACACAGGGTGGCACAAATGACAGCACAGTGAACAGATGGACAGTAGAGATTATTTCCCTCTGTATGGCATAGACAAAGTTGCATTTGATAACCCTGTGTTCATTTTGGGCTCCCCAGCACAAAAGAGCTGTGAACACACTGGAAAGAGCCCAGTGCAGTATCACTGGAGAGGTGACCAGAGTTAATAGTGAGGAATCTGCATTTGTTTAGCCTGGAAAAGAGAAAGGCAAGAGGAGGGAAGTTTTTCAACCTTGTCTCCTAAGTAAATGAGGTCTAGATGGACATATTGCCAGTCAGTCCCTCTCCCAGTCAAGTCTGACAAGGAATGGGATCTAATAGAGTGATTATAAATAGGATGGAGTCAGACTTTTCCTGGGACAAGAGGCAATGGGCATAACTTGCAACAAAGATAATTCAGAGTATAATCTGGACAAAAATACTTCTCCCAAAGCATAATTCAGCACTGGCTCGGATGTCCAGGAAGGCTGGGAGCTCTTCATCCATGAAAACATACAGCAATTTCCTGGGCAATCCCATGAGCAACCTGCCCTAGCTTTGGAGTCCTGCTTGTGAGCAGGGGGTTGGATCAGAGACCTCACAGGTCCCTTTTCATATAAACCTTTGCGAGTCCATGCTCTCCCCTTCAGCTCAGTTTGGGCAATATTGCCCACTGGCATGACGTGGTAGCAAAATGGTAACACAAACAAGGGTAAGAGGATCCTGTCCACCGCACCTGAATCTTTTGCTGAGGAGAAGAACTCAGAGCACACTCATAGACATCTGCATGAAGGGACACACCTGGGAGAAGGTCCTCCAGACGGGTGAGCTACGGGGAGGCTGCGCTGGCAGAGCCGCCTAGTGCCTACAGAGAGTTGGTACCACAGGGACAGACTGAGAGCTGCTGCTGCGAAGCCTGGCGTGGGGGAGCAGCTCTCCCCGGGTCAAGCACTCACAGTC
>JANHGB010041669.1:0-60257 GCA_026283785.1 Coracopsis vasa
AACCCCGTCTGACTCATGCTGATAATTCAGATTTAAGAAGTGAGATAACATCCGGTGTTTGACTTCATACACCAGTAACAATTCAGGTTTTTTCCAAGTTTCTCAATTATTTATGCTCATCAAAAGTACAGTATACTTCTGTGGAGACAGATAGAGAACATGCACCCTTTTCCTAAGAACAGTTAACCTAAACACATGGGAATAAACACAGAACATGTACAACAGTCAGGTGACTACAACAGATACACAAACAACTATTTAGTTTCTGCTAACCTTCAACCGTGTCACAAAGTGTTTCGCGACAGTCAGCTCTGAGGCAGGATTCCCAAGGAGGATCTCAAAACGATACTGCAGACCTAACTTGTCTCTTACTTCTTGTAACCTCTCCTTGGCCAGCATGGCAAGCTGCACAGATGGCACCCTAATGACAAGCATGTGCCCACAACCATTCTTATCCTTTCCTGGAGAAGTGATAAGGTCGTCCATTATGCTGAGTGTCTCGGGTGTGCTGTGATCTCGTAGTGAGGCCATGGTTGTGAGAGCCATCAGAGCTTGGGAATACTGCTGAATGAGAAGGTAGCAGCGGATGACCATGCTGTGCAGCCGGGGATACCTTTGAGGAGATAACAGTTCTGTGTTAGCACATGCAAAATCACAGTAATGTCTGAAAATTAGCAAAAAAACAGGACTGCGTGGTAAAGAAGTGCCTGTTTTTTTTCAGTACTGCTCAAAGAATGAAGCCTTCAATTTTCATGGACAATAATTTTGCACAAAATCTGTGTTTTAGGTAAATGAATATAACATGGTCCACATACAGAAGGTAAAAAGCCAAGGCCTGTGCTCAAGTGACAGGAATAATAAACTTCTTTTATCCTCATCTGGGCCACCTCCCGCTAGACCAGGTTGCTCAAGGCCTTGTCCAACCTGGCCTTCAACACTGCCAGGGATGGGGCATCTTGCTTCCACTTCACTCCAACAGCACAGGCTAATAATTGCTTTGCTGACCACAAGTTTTTCTTAGAAGAACTTCGAGGACCATCGCTGCTTCAAGTAGTTTATGGGAGTAATACTTCATAATTTCACACCTCTCAGCTTCTCACCAGAAAGTTAGAGTTACCACTAGGGATTGCTGGTTCTGAGCTAAATCTGAACATTCATTTTGCCTTTTAACTTACATAGCACATATTACGTTTCTCTCTCATTACAGCTATATGCAGAGATATGAACTTAAAAACTGAATCGTTAAGGAAAAAAAAATTAAAAGCTGTTCAAGCAAAAAAGCACTCTATTTCTAGACATTCCCCATGAGCTCACTCACCACCATAATACAGAAAAAGCCCTACACTATTACGTCTTGTGCCACAGATGTCCAAATGACTAAAACAACTAAAGTTCCAAATTTCTCTGGTCTCTTTCTTAAGCAATTTAATAGACAATATGGGATCCATCTGAGTAAAGTTTTGTGTCTGTCTTTAAGCAGTAGGTACAGTAGCTCGCTCTGTATATCATAAACCAGTCATTAAATCAGTAAATTTTTAAAACACTTTCTATTCCTCCTCCCATAAAAGTATCCCCTTGCACTTTCTTTACTAAAACAAATGGAACCTTTCTTCCTAACACCAAATCACTACACTGACCTAAATAAAATAGGAGAAATAGTACTGGAGACAGAACAATCCCTGTTCTAGTAAATATGAAATACAATGAGAACTACAGCTTGAACTGTTACAAGGGATCTTGTCCTGCTGATATGCAGGATAGACTTAACTCCACATTGGTGGAAACGACAGTATTGTCTTCATTCCTGTAATGTGCACATTTAGTTATATCTTGTATAGGTGCTGTGACAGTAGCTTGTTCAGGAAGCTACAGGATAACAACAGGCTCCGAGCTGCAGGAACCAAAATCACAGTCAACTAATGAAATAACAAAAATGATGTGTTTGAACCAATGTCACTTACTTGGGCCACCACTGACAGGTCTGTTGGCAGTCTCAACAAGAAAGGCAACAGGAGGGATGAAATATGAAACCTTTGGTACCTTTCCAGTTTAGTGATGCTTGAGCCAAAAGAAGAGAGCAGCCTGGATTGCTGCTGAATGGGCCTATTCTCTTCTTTATACAAATGATGGATATCCTTCTTCAACAGCACTAAGTTTGTCACAACAATAAAAACTGTACAGATTCATAGATTCCAAAATCAGCATCAAAGGTCATCATGACTTCATCCCTCCCTGTAATGGGGCTATAAATATCTGTATCCTTAAGATCCCAATTAAGCAGAATTCCAAGCTCCCATGTTAATTATTTACCTTTCTAAAAGCGTGTTGACCATTTTTTCAAAGGTTTCATCACATCTCAAAAGGGGACTTGTGACTCCCCATTGGAGGGATTTGCTGTATTCATTCAAACCAAAGTACAACTTGTCTTCATTTGCTGCATCATCCTGTTCCATACAGAGAGAACAAAAAACATAAGGAAAACTGGAACCACTTTTAATTTCTTTTGTAATTTAAAATAATTACTGGAAAGTATTTTCCGAACCAAAGTATCCTTTCTTCTCATCCGTTCTCCCTCAGTGATGCTATTTGTTTGTTTCAAAGAATACAATAAAATGTAAATTGTTTTAATTGTTATTTACTGGATTTATTATTTGTCTACAGCCAAGACAGACAGGTGGAGGTCCTTTCAAATTCTTAAGTGTATCTCCTACCTGTAATTGCACTGGGTTTCTAGAATCTTGCTCACTATTTTATGACTCCCTATCTCTGGCTTTATATCTACTGACAACTGTTATCTCATTTCTATTTAAAGCAGAACCTGAAAACAGAAGGATTATTAATTTCCAAAGTTTTTCTTGATTGCCAGATTCTATCCATCTCTAATGGCAATCAGAAACTAATCATTTGTTTGCTAGATTGTAAATCTGCAGACGGCAATCAGAAAGGCAGAACCTTTGCTGCCTCAAATTTCATGAGGCCTTTGCTGGAAGCACAGCATGGTCTCTGGTACATTTACATCACCAATAATCACTAGGAATGCAATAAATTACATCCAGTCTCTCCTTTTTTGTGGGTTATTTTTTTAATCAGAATACTGAAAGTTGTTGATTTTTCACTTTTGGGAAACAAAAAATGTCTAGACCATTTTACAGAAGATCACCACAATGGCTTATATTAACAATCAACCAAAGAGCAAACTTTGAACACACATTCACTCCATCACTTCTACTATTCTGTTTGCTATGTCTGACCAGAGGATAGAAAGTAGTTTCTGAAATTACATGACTGGATAAAGAAAAATGTGTAGTTCTTGGGCCTAAATGTCAATCAGCATCCCAAGGCTGTGTATCTGGAGCCTGAGAGAACAAACTCCAGCAGAGAAAGAGCTCCATCTGAACATACTCATCTGCTAGATTCTGTTATGTGTGAAGTCCACATTAAAATTCAGAGTTAAAATCAGCAATTAAACACTTACCCCGGTGTCAAATTGTATCCAATGTACCTCATTGCTAGAGCTGATCCTGGACTGCTGCGTTTGCAAGGCATAAGGAAAAGAGCTGACCTGAAGAACAAGGAGGTTGAATGCTTCAAGGACCTCCCTGCAATTAATAACTCTATCAGCCAGACCATGACTAGGCTCACCATGAGACAGGGAACTTGAAATGGCACTGCAGAAACAAGAATGCAAAGAATTGCCTTACTGACATCCTGAGATTCAATGGATTGCTTTCTTCCTGCAGAAAAATCTCCAAATAACCATGACACTGAGGATCACAGCTCAAAAATCTCTTTGGAAGGGTGAAGGATTTCAAAACCATTTGGGTGTTCTCTCGGGGTAGACTCAGGCAACAGGGGAAAAAATACACAAAGGACAAAATCTGCTGACAGTGAATTAGTGTGCCAATTCAAATGAGTATCAGATGGAGGGACCCAAAACCAAGCCAAAGCTGATGAAACACGTCTCACTGAGAAGCACTGTTCCATGAGCTGTGGGGATAGGATAAAGTAACATTTTTACCAAATCCAGTGGATTTTCCAGCCTGAAACAACAAATTTTGAAAAGACTGGGGAACCTGGAAGTCTCCAGATGTCCTGATTTCCAGCTCCCGGAATTACTTTCACCTCCAGGATACGTTCAGGAATTCCAGAGTACAGCAAAGACAGTAACAAAAATGTGATGGGTAGGATAACGTAGAAAGAACGTTGCTTTTATCTATTTTCAGCTGTCTTTCAAGGGAAGTATTTTATTTTATTTCTGATGTTCAAATGAATCCCACAACTGTACATACGATGTTTAAATCACATTAAGATTATTCTCCTCAGTTTACTCATAGAACAAGAGCAGAGTAATTAGCTTTACTTATTTCTTTCTTCTTCCATAGTAAAGTTGTGATTTGGTGTTTCTGCACATATCTGTTGTTGTGTTTAAACCTAACACTGGCCAAATTCAATACAACTGGGTTTTAAATCCTTCTCTTGCAGTAGCTAGGGCATTTTTCAGATGATGCACAGAGTAAATGTCTGTAAGCCTTCTCATATTACAAACAACGCTATCATCAAGGATAAAAACACGAATTAAAACATGACTGACTTGTGAACATGGGAGAGATTTGGGTTTGAGTAGAGAAAAAGGAGGGAAATAGGAAAAAAAGACAAGAAGAACAAAGACAGTTGCAAAATTCCTGAACTTTTTCCTGGACTTCAATACCATAACATATACCCCTACAAACAGACTTGTTAGGGATCCAGTAACCTGAAACTAGTCTTACCTATCTTCAACTGAATCAGAATTAGTTAACAAATACCATGGGCAAGCAAAAAGCATGATATCTGATTCTGAGGACAAAATGACTTAGGCTTAGAAAAAGCACTGGGTGTCTAAGGCAGTAAAGTCTTTTGAAAAACCTAACCGAAAGACACCGGGAGAGGATGGTTTTTGTTTGGTAGATTGATCAGCTACCTTGTTAAATCCACGTGAGCATTGTCATGAACCAGCACAAACAGTGTGTAGGGATTCTGCTTCACCCGTTTCATGAAAACTTCAAATTTTGTTTGAATCTCACTGTCAAGCCGAACCACGTATTTCTCGGCTCTCTGATACGCTGTTCCATTGTCTTCTAGGCCCAAGTCCACAAGGACACCTGCCAGGAAGAAGAATACAACAAAAATCTTTTCCTCTGAGTGCATTTAAAGATGAGGTGTCAATGGTAAGCTGGTACTTGTTGGCCAATAATCAGGACTTAGCCAAATCACTGATACAGTGATTATTATCTGAATGTATTTTATCTCAGAGTGGGGACAGAAATGTGCTTCTTCACATCTGGATTTCCTCCAAAAAGTGCCTGAAGACCTTTCAAAGACTTCTCACATTACCAAAAAGTAAGAAAGAAAAATCAGACCTCCACAAAATATGTCCATATTAGCACTCGGTTGGCTATGCTCCATGACCCTAGGCCAAACTTGCCCACATTTTGCTAATACATCAATCCTACTAGAGTCAGAAAAAGTTATTCTGACCTTTCCTTTGCAATAAGCATAAACATACACAAAATTGACTCTTGCTAATATCATATCATTTTTTCACGCCCTGACTCAATGTCTGTGTCAATACAAGTACTCTAGTGGTCTTTGTAAGGATAGTTTGCCATCATATTCATAAAGTAGGCGCGATGTAACGTATATGGCTCTGAACGCCATTTAAAGAAGCAGCAACAAGTTATTTCTGTGGGTCAACAATGTATTTGCCAGGGTCTTGATGAATTAAAAAAACCGGTTTAAAAAGTAAAGTAAAAAAAATTCATTTAAAAAATAAAATAAAATAAAATAAAATAAAATAAAATAAAATAAAATAAACGTGAAACCCTGGCAACAGATATCAGAAAACCTCAGGTTTAATGTGTAGCAGCAAATTAAGTAAATTCAATGTTTGAAGAAACATGGAATGGAACAAAACCCACCCATAAAGTTATGTTAGAAAGTAAAAGCAACCTGTACTTCATGTAATCTATTTCATTCTTTTCATTTAACTATTAAAATAGCACAAAGCAGAAGAAAAAATAGATGGATTACAGTATTTAGCAATCTGCACAACCAAAAAGTGTGGCACTGTTTAGTTCAGAGAAGAAAATAAGAGACGGGGAAAAAAGCCAACAGCTACCCAAAACCACTCATAGGCACATTACATCAGAAGCTCATACTAATGTTTTTCAAATGCAAATGAAGGTATTATTAGATAAAGCTGAAAGCAGACCAAAAAAAATTTCAGCTAATAAAAAAAAGACAAATAATCCTAAATACACAATTATCCTGAGGACTTCATTACTCCCAGATATCAGGAGCTAAAAAAGACAAAACATTTACACAGATATAGTCCTTCGTTCTATTGGACATTCATTGTCTCCATGAAGAAATTCTTATGCTTTTCTGGGCACATATCAGTCACTAACAGAGTGGATAACAGAGGTCACTCTCAAGGGGGACATATTCCATAACCTGTACACTAAGGCTTTCTTGTTCCTTCTGAAGCATTTGGTACCAGCCATGGTCAGACACAGAACCCTAGACAAGAAAGCTCACCATGAGAACTAGTATGGCAACTATTGTGTGCCAATGTACATATATTACTCAGGCATTTATCTACCCAATAAGAGAGCTTCCTGCACATACATCTGTGCCAATTCATACGAGAGCACATGCACAAACACATGAATTTAGGACAAATGTCACTAACAGCTCCAGGGGATAAAAGATCTGACCAGTCACATTTGCTCATCCCTTCCCTGTTTTGACAGGTGCATACTTCTCCAGAACACACCTTCCTCAGACCTGCATGACTATGGCAATTTTTTTTGACACATGGTACAGGTTGGGCCCAGTTTACGAAAGGAAGGTATTTAGAATTCATCAGTGATACCAACTAATGAAGTTAATACTGGACATGCAAAATACACATTGGAGGAACTGACTTCTCCATTCATACCAGATATGACTTAATAACATCATGTACTTTGGTTTAACAGTCTCTTTTGCCCTCCCCTCTCTTTTACCTGATTGTCGAATCCGCTGAAGGGTCTGCTGCACCAGGACCTCTGAACGGGGAACTATAACAATGAAGTCTACTTTGCTGAAGTGGCCCAGATCCAGGCTCTGATTGCCACTGTCTGCTATAGCACAAACCTGGGACAAGAGCTTTCTGGCAACTGTAAGCTGTGGCTGGTAAATTTGGAAGGTATCAACATCCAAATCTAGAGCGCGTTTGTTTGAAAAAAGAAAACAAAACACAAGAAACATGTTTATTTTCCCACCCCCCCAACAAACATGATCCTCCAAACAGCCTACCCTCTATTACCAGAACAAAAATCACTCATCAGAATAAATCTCTACACTCCGTACAGCTGTGTCCAGATCACAAATGTCAACTTTCTTTTCATATAAGCAAATTATAGATTACACTTGCCTAGCACTTTCAGTCCAAGATCTTAAAACACTTTCCCTAAAAGTTGAAGCCTCAGAGCCCAAGTCTGTAGTACATATTATTACCATTTTACAGGTGGAAAGTGAGGAATATCAAAAGGTAAGGAACAAGAGGACACCTGGGGAGATCAGAACAAGAACACAGCTCCCCTCTGCCGTAATCACAAGGTTACATTCCTTTTCTAGATGCATAAGGGCAAGATGAATCCACACTGCTGACATTACAAAGGAACATTTCTACTCGGCCTAGTGCATAATAGAAGAGCACATATTTTAGCTTAGAAATTACAAAACATAGGGGGGAAAAAAGTTGCTGAAGGTTACAACAGAGATTTTCTGTCTGAGAGACTGCTATATTGCCACACTCAGTTGGCAGTATTAATATCTGAAGGTTGGCACAGTGTCTGCAGCTGTGCCCTGATTCTTGAGGCACATGCAATTTGACATTTAACAAACTACTCACTTATTTCACATCTTACACATATATAAATGTACCTGGTTCTTGTGTAGAAACCATGGCAATTGCCTCCTGAGATGACACACACTCGCTAACATCTCCATTGAAAGGAATAATGACACTTTCCCCTCGCTGCTGTAGCATTTTCTCCAGCAGCTTGTCCAAATCATCACCTAGGTAAGAATTAGCAACACCAAATTATCTGGAAGCTGTTTCAGACAAGTGATGTAAAACATGCACATGTGTTCTCACACAGCTGATGCCAAATCTGCAAAGGGAGAGGGGACTGGAGATAGAAGGAAGAGAGGGAGGGAGAATATTTTTCTCCTTTATTTACTGATTTGCCAGTGGAATGAATTCCAAAAAAACCCAAACTGCAGCTGAATAATTTCAGCTCTGTGCTTTTACAGCTAGCGGTGACAGCTGATGATTACAAAGAAACACACACTATAAAACAACCTCCAAAACTTGTACTAGAAGCACAGACAAGAGACTCATGCACTTCTGCGTGCCCTGCTGTTACATTCAGCAGTATAAACAGGGCTTAAAATATTCTGCCATGGGATGAGTAACTTGCACTGCACGGGTGAAAGAGCCGAGCACTCCTTTACTCACACTGAATGGAGAGAAGAAAAGGTGAAGAGGGTAGAGTGCACTTTAGCTGCTGAACAGGAGACACACCTGGCCCTAAAGAAATTATTGTCTTGGCTAGAGCGTCTGTTTCTTAGGATCACTCACCTAAAGATGTATTTTTGAAATGCGATGCCAGGAAACTGACCTTCCCTGTGATGAGCTCATAACTGATCTCTTTTAAAAACTCACTGGTGGTAAGCATGCTTTCTGCAAGCGCCCTAGATTGATATTGACCTGGAGAAGAGCGGGAAAAATGCACAAGGAATCTTTAATACAGTGTACTTGCAACACAACCTTTTCATCCTAGAAGTGTGGGGCATGCTGATCTTCAGTCAGGGATCTCCACTGCCTTTACCCAGTAGGCTAGGAGAGCAGTCTCAAGCCTATTCTGCTAGCAACGGGAGAATTAGTCATATCAGTTTAGCACATCCTTTGCAAGCTGTTGCCCATAGTTTTGCAAACTTGGGTGACATATGACATGCCAAATAAGTATTTGTACCTTAGATGGAATAGAGGATTCTGGGTAAATACGAAAAAGTGAAAGTTTGACATTACCGATTTATCTGACTACAAATGAAAGATGACCGGTCAAGATTCACTGTCATCCAGACACACTCATGCTCACACAAACATCACAGCCAGTCACCAACGCAGAACTTGAAAATCACCATGGTAAAAAGGATAAAAAACATCTTCTGTTTTACAGTGGTCTGCAGAAGACTGCGGTCAGTCCAATATTGCCATGTGAAATAGCACAGCTAAACAAAACAGAGAAAGACAAACCAACTACTTTATCACTGGGTTACTTCCAGATATTTTTTAAGGTAGCCTCACAAAGTCTCAGGCCTCTCAAGGAGTAGTAATGATTAACCTACAGCTATTTTTCTAGATCCTCATGAACATCATTACTCCAAGTCTTGATGGAGTAAACCGTGACATTGCAGCGCAACTTACAAAGGAGAGTAAAAAGAACAAAAGGGGTTTAAAAGCTGGGATAATGACTCAAGAAAACTAATTCAGCAGAATTGCATTGGTACTAGAAGCATACTGCAAATATACTCACCCAGGACTACTACGCAAAACTCACTTCCTCTTATCTTCGACGTACAAATAGCAACTACATAATCTGGTAGCTTTTGCTGATGTTTCATTTCATTGAGAGACCTCAAGGTCTCCGAGATGCCCTCTGCCAGTGAATTCTGGGTTACAACCACATGCACGAGGTCCCGGGACACACTAGCGATTAACCTAGCAAGCCAAGGGAGTTGACCTGGTGACACAGAGACACACTGTGCGCTCATTTGCAAGGATCGCTCTCTCAGACTGAACTCCTGCATAGCTTTCAACATGATCTGCTCAAATTCTTCCCTCAGGGGTATCTGGTCAGGACCTGCATTGAACACAAACAAACAGAATAACAGCATCTCACATCAAAATGTTATTGAACCAGGAATAATCACGTTTGTCTTGATCTGACAAGATCCTTTACCATATATTTTACATTTACAAAACCCCCTCACTACTGAGTGGATATCTACCCACATGGCTTATTCTTGTTTGTTCATATTACATTCTTTCTCCTACCATCTCCCTTTTTTGTTGCCTCCCTATGTTCTTACAGCAGAAATCCCAAATGCTTCTCCTCACAGTCTAATCACAGCCATGCAGTACGGCGAAGCCTGTTAAGTAGCCTTTGTTTTGCTTTTTCTTATCATACATAACAGTAAACTAAGCATGGCTGTAAAGAAACATGTTTAACCTCTTCTTTTCCTTTAGTTAAATTCAATTAATTTAGCAAATCTTCAAACTTCTAATGTAAAGAGGTATATGCAATTTTAGATCTACATTCCCCAGACTTCATAAACTGTCTTGTGAACTCGAATTGGAAAACAGAAATAGAAGCTACATTATCTCAGCATCAGTCTCCAACTCAGCTTCAATTAACATTTCACTCAGTAATATTTGTCTCATTGTCAAAGATACTCAGGAATAGATAAAAATTCATGAACACAGAGTAAAAAGTAACCATAGCTTAAATTGCCAAGATCTCATGTCAGTGCCAAAGGAGACAGCTTCACACTTCATCAGCTTTCTTTTCTATGAATAAAAGGGGAGGCTTAAATACCAGAGATGTGAAATATTGGGTTTGGTTTTATGTTTTCTTTCAGGGCCAAAGACAAAAAGGGCAGTGAACAGAAAGAAACAGAAAAATTGTGTGAGAAGCAGGGCAGGGAGTGGGTAAACAACCCATAGCACAGAATCTGTAAAAACCACCGCCTGTGTCATTTTGCCTCTCTGAGAAGCAACACATGGAGAGTGTCACCATCCAATTACCACAGGATGGTACGACAAGTACAGACTTGTAAATGCAGGGCCGTTTCAATTTTTGATGCAAAGCAAAAGGTTCTGAAGAGTCTCACTTAATGCAGCATGGACATAATTCTCTCTTTATAGGTCTCTTTCTTTGAAATCTATTTTGCTTTCTAAGAAAGCATCACACATTCTAGGTCTTTGAAGATCTCAAGCCAGCAAAACCAGACATTTATTGACAGAGATTAATCTTCTTCTGCAGAAATAAAGTTTATCTACAACACATCAACCATAAAGACAAAGATGTTCCACACTAAAAGAAATCAAGGCAAGTTTTTGCTGATTGAGGGAGGTTACAGGCATCATCATGAATCCAAGAAAATGAGAATAATTGCACAGATGGAAAGAGTTCTGTGTCAGAGCACACACAATTACACTCAGATGATTTACAAGAGAAAAGCTTTCTATCAATCAGAATCTATTACATTCTTCTGTCTGGTTTTCTTATCTTTGCCTTTATCTTACTCTTTCGCAATATACTCTGGAAAAAAGGATCACTTTTTAGCCCTACTTTCTCAAGACTAAAAGAGGCTCACACAAGTGAACTGTTCAATTATGCATGTATTTGTCTCTTCTCCTTGTCAAAAACTTAAAGCTGGCTGCCCTCCAATCATCTTTAATTTGCTTAGATTTTGCAAAATGGGATAAAGGCTACAGTTCAGTGCAACTGTCACAGTTCCAAGAGTTTTAAGTTTGCAGCAGTATTGAAACCAGCAACGTTTTGATCCCCATGCTCCGCAGAATGATTTTAGAATGTTTTTATTTTTCTCCTCATCAGGCTCTTTCATCTGACAGTGCTGGCGCCCATCTCCACATAAGGCCAATTGGAAAACTATTCAGCTTTACAAAGATAAGAACAACAGCCAAATTAAACACCTGCTCATAAGGGAACTGCTTTAGGCTGAAGGCACAGTGCTCGCTAGACGCAGCTCAGCACCAGCAACTTTGCATGAAGCCTCCTTTAGTTTGCAGCAAGCATAGACTTGATGCATCCATCTCAGGTTGGATTTGCTCATTGAGTGTGGTTCACTGACACAGTAAGTTTCAATAAATAGTTTATTTTTAACTGGAAATACTGCATCAGCTGGCTACATGTTTCTCTGGAGGAAGTCTGCAAGCTCTCTCTATCAGTCCATAAGTGTGTGAAGTAGTTGGTTTTAACATGCAGATTCTATACACTTTCCAATGAAGATGAAAACCCCAAAAATAATGAATTTAAGCCCACTGAGAGAAAGGCAACAGAAAACCATTTAGTCTGTAAAAAATAAAGAAACCCTCTGTCAGTTGTAACATAGCATCCAATGGACTCTTGAGGCACAGAATGATAAATAAAGCAAACGGGTCACCGAGTATTACAACACAGGATGGTTTCTTTCCTGTCTGTTACAGTACTGCATCAAGGGAGAAGAACAGAGCATAACAACCCATGGGTGAAACCTGCACAGAGCACATTTGCTTCCCAAATTATAGGGTTATCATCAGATGCGCTTCTTTTGAAGCATTTGCACATTTCACATCACTATGTACCACACATGCCCTGGTGGAAACCTGGTACAGGAAAAGCAGTATGCTCTTCACAGAAGACATTTCACACTCCTCTATGAGAAGCAGCATCCTTTCAAATACAGAAGTTAAGACTAAGACTGCTGTGAGAAGTTTCCCCACACTACCCTGCATTATTCTTGACCTTCTAAAACCTTACTGTCAACACTGCTGCTTTTTACTCTAAGGTAGAGAAAACTTCTGGGCCTGCAATAAGAGCAACCAAACGTGGTTTGCTGGTTCGCTCTCAACCTTGCAAAAAGTCCATTTCAAAAACACTTACAAGAATGAGATATTCACTGAATCACTTGCCTTAGTATGAATAACAAATGTGGTTTTCATGTAAACGGTGCTGTCACCAAAACAATGACAACATCACACATCTGCCAGCATTTGTCACAAAACTGAATAAAATGAACTGAGTGTCCTTAGAAAGAGCTGTGATAATGGATGGTTTGATACCCTAAGCAAATGTGCTATCTGCATTGCAAATCCATTTCACAAAGGTGACCTGGTCAATCCCCATATGGAGAGCAGAAGCAGCATCGGCCCTTACATTCACTTCACTTCAGTCTGATGAGCAAAGCAGCAAAGTCACACACACTAGATGGAGCCACTTACCTCTTTTCCAGGCACAAAAGTAGCCAGAAAAGTGGTTCTGAAACTGACATAAGGAGGGTGGGGAGAAAAAAGGACAGTCACAAATAAAAACGAGTGCTTACAATAAATTGCTTACCTAGTTGGACAAGATACTGAATAGTTAAAAGTATCATATTCTCCACACTTAGCAGCTGACTGCTGGTCAAACCCAAGAGATCCAAATCCTTGTTTTCCAGCTGTGGAATCTTGTAGCAATTCACCAGCAAGGGACTTACAACAATATCACCAACATTTCCATAGAAATAAGGTAAAGTGCCATAACCTTTGATAAAAGAAACAAAAAACCCTCAGAAATTCACAAAATATGCCACTACACGAAGTCCTGCACTATGTATACATTTCCAAACTCTTCCTTAATGTTATCTTGCAAAATATACTGCATCAGTGACTGTACTTGGCATTATAATTGCTTAAAAAATAAATGAGACAGGACAGTGATCCTTTGCTGCATTTTACAAGTGATCACATAGATTTGCAAAAGCTAACAATAACTGGACACCAGCCAGATAATAATCATTGTTATCCAAATACTGATGAGAATATTATCTACTTGGGTCTTACTCTGACCTTTAAATACAGATTCTCCATAATATAGTGTACAAAAAATAAAAATCAATGGAAGCAAAAGTACATTGATCTTAACATTATAAAAGCAGCAGAAGTCACATTAGCATTGATTCAGCCACTGTGGCATTGCTGTGATTGATTTCACTTTTTTACCACGTTTCCATTCTGTTTCCATAAATAAATAAATAAATATCAACAACTAAACATGCTGTTCTGGAAGTTAAAGCACAGCAGCACAGGCTAGCTCTTTTTTTCCTTGAGAATGGTTTTTTTTTAAAAACAAAACAAGATTTTGCCAAACCCACCCATTTGGGTCCATCTGGTTCTGTACTATTAATAGGATGCTGTATCGTGGGGCCACTAACATTTAGCCTAAAGAGGCCTTACTGGCAACTCTCCAAGAGCCTAAGGGCTGCATTCAATTTGCACTTAAGCTGATGACTGCAGGCACTCTCATCTTTATTAAAGAAGTGTTTCTCTGAAAACTGTTAGAGCAGCATGCTAGAGCTTTAGAATAGGCTTCCAGAAAAACAACACTAAGCAAAACAAACCAGAAGCGTAACCCTATCCTTGATGGATTTACTTATATAGAGTAGAAGGCACTGTTAATTGTCTGGAAATTGTGTGTGTAAGGATTGTCCGTGCAAGTGAGGACTTGGAGAACATCTCCATTTCTTCAGGAATAATAAATTATTCCACGGATTATATTGATAGGCATGTTCCGTTAACTCTGAAGCTTCTCTATACAACCATCCGTACTGTGCTGAACTGAGGAGAGATTTAGAGTCAACCCCTCCCCCAAAAAAAATTACTCATTAAAATTTTGGCAGTACTACCTGACCAGTCTTTTGTTATGCAGCATGCCCAAATAGCTTAGCTCAGGTTAAAAGGGATATTCACATTACGAATTGTACTTTTGAAGTAAAAGCAGTGTATTTCTAAGGGTTAATAATGTACTTCATACATGATTTCAAAAGCCTGATCTGTTATCTCACTTGCTTACAAGAAGTATGAACTATAAAGAAGACAGAGTTAGCATGATTTGCTTCTGATTAATCAATCTGAACCAGTTTTCTGGTTCTCATGCAGAATCCCTGGGCTTCAGTATTTGGACTATAAATGCTGCAGGAAATATTTGCTTGTTTTGTAAGTTGTTTACACTGGAAAGCTGTTTTCATCACATGGTAATATTTCTATTCTTGGATTTTACAAAAATCTCATTTGTGCAAAACTTCAATTTGGCCAGAGGTTTTGTACAGATCCGACCTAATTGTGACCTGTTTGCAAATCAGGCTCTCCAGAGATCGCCTGACTTCAATTTTCAATATTGAGCACCTAAACTATCCCTGACAAACTGACTTCCTATTGTACCAAATGCCGGAACCAACAAAAACCGTTCTCTTCTAGGGGAGCACATATTTGTGCAAAATGCAGCATTTGATTCCCCAGTGTAAGACTTACCTATCAGAATCACTGGTCTGACTCCCGAGTTATTCAGCAGGTTTTCAGGAACTATTACAGTCTCCCCTGCTGGGATGGGTTGAGGCTGTAAAATTCCAGTTAACATGGATTGAGGAACTGGGGCTGACAAAAGAGGCTCTGTAAAATAAAGAGAAGCTTCCATTACTAAAAGGCTCATACTGTGATTTGGCCGTATGAACAAATAAAGAAAAAATTACTGCAGATCACTAACTGTAATAAAATTCAAAGGTCTCTGCATTTCCTGCTGTAGCTTGAAGTAATTCAAATTAAGAGCCTATATCCTCCTGTAGTCCCACCCCCAAAATAAAACTTCTTCTGACCACTGTATTGTTGGTGAGAATGAGAGAGGAGAACACAGGTTTGAATATGCATCTTTAAACAAAGCCAAGTACTAAGCCAAAAGGCCACCTCTAAGACAGAGGCTACCTCTCAATACTGACTCTCAATACAAGGGAAGACTGCTCTGACTTCTGATCTAGAATATATGCAGATAAGAAAAACAAACACAAGCCAAAATCTCAAAGCTGTCCTCAGACAGTTGCCACAAGGATAAAAATTAGGCTTTACCCATGAAAGAGGAAGAGAAGCTTTTACAAGTTAAAAGAAATAAAGTGCAAGAACTCTGTAATCGGGTTTCAGCATGAGGTCTGCTTCAGAAGTTTCTCAGGCTTCACTTGGTGTTTGTAACAGATTTTTCAAGCAATGCCATCAACAGAAAAGTATCGAAGGCAGCATGAATGTGTGCATACGTTTTAGGAGTGAAAACTGTTTATCCACCAGAAAAAAATACTATGAAAGCCATAGTAAATGGAGTACACAGCGGAGGTAGTAGATTGGTGGAGACAAACTCAATAAAAAGGGAGAGATTGCCTTATATCTCACATCTTCAGCAAGTCTCTGAAGCTAGAAATCCCCAAAAGATACGACTGACTTGAGGTGACCAAGTAGGCAGGCCAGCACTACCATGCAACCCTTCTTCCTATGATGTATATCTCTTAAAATTAGTTCCTAAATATCTCAAACCCAAACCTTCAAAAGCAGAGTTAAAAATATGCTGTGCATGTTGACAAATGGGTTTTTTTCCTCTTCCTTATACATTTATTCTCTCCCTCTATAGACAGGAATAAGCAATTGTATATTCCCCTTTACAAAGTATGCTGAATCCTTCAACTGAAAAGTGTTCAAATAGTGAGCAGTTTTATTAATAGTTATGTATAAAGAGGTATCTACATGGATATTGATGAGTATTCACACATACCTGTAATTAATCCTATTTCATATCATGATGCTACATAACCCTCCTACAGCTTTTCCATGCACAAAAGACATCTCGTCTTACAAAGTCTGCTCACATAGTTTCACTTTCCTTGTGTCCCATCTTAAGATTATGCCAACACGCACCAGGCAATGTGTGCTTTTCTGGGGCATCGGAAAAACTTTCCATGCTGTCCTTAACTACTTCAACAAGCTTAGTTACGTTTTCTGTGCAACACAAGAGAAGCAGCACAGGGCTCACACGGTTCCTCTGAGGAGAGTTTTCTAGAAACAACATCTCTGTATTAGTCAAGTTTTACCTGTTCTTGCTGCAGGCCGAATTGTAGGAACAGGTACTGCCAAACCAGGAGTAGGGACTGGGGACCCAGGCGACCATCCCCGGTGACGTTTCTTTGGTGGTCCAGAACTTGACATTGATGCTGAGAAGGAAAACGAAAACTAATTCTAAACCCCATCCTCCCAATCCAGCCCACAGTTCCATTTCATGTTGGTGTTGAGCTGGTAACATGTCACAGGGCACCAGAGGTTTCCACCTAAATTTACATGAAATCAGACTACGATGTGAAAAACGTTGTTACCTGTGTTGAAAAGTACAAAATAATCATTAATGGCCTTGTCAAAAACCAAATGGATCTGTAAAGACCGAACTGCAGAAACAGCTATAATGGGAAGAAGAACAAAATCACCAATTTCAGGCTCAACAGCCAGCGTTGCTTAAAATTAAAGAACAGAGAAATTTTCTTTACCTTGGTCTCCAGCTGCACAGCCAGGACTGGGAGATGTTGAGTGAGGCATTGGCCGAGAGACTGTAGAACTCAATACGCTATTTCTTCCTCCATTAGCGTTTCCATTAGCAACATCAGTGGCACGCAGTGAAAGAGGAGCTGAGTATAATAAAATACAGAGTGTGTGGCTTGAGACAATCTTGAAAACAAACAAACAAAATAATACAGCCACATGGATACACAAAAGAACATGGCAAGACACGTGACTGAAAGAAATATACTCCATGGAAAGCATGAAGTGCACTTGGCAGAGAATAATTTGGGCATAGGCTGCAAAATCCTAACCTTGAAACGAGGTCTCTGGATTTCAGGGTGGGGTGGATAGGCAGAAGAAAAATACTCAAAGAAAGCCCACCAAAATAAACTAGAACATTGCACACACACAAAATGATTGTGTAGTTTGTGACAGGGGTTTTTAGATCCCGAAAACTGAAAAAAAAGTGCATAGTTAATTCAGTTTGTAAAGATTTATAACCCACTTCTGTGCATCTGTATATTTTTCCCCCAGTTGTCTGTGTGCGGTCCACAGCAAGCCTGACACCCTGGCAGAACCATCATATCCAGGTAACAAAATGAAACTACAACAATGGCGGATCGCCAGCTGTTATTCTCACACTCCTGAGCTCCCTATGCTTTTTCAGAGCCTAATTCTCCCAGAATTAAAACAAAAAAACAATGGCACAAACTGCATAGAGAAGACATGGAGCCCAGTGGGGACTATAGCTCCTTGCCGTTATCTGGCAGCTCCACATGAGCTTAGCTCCCAGTAACATATTCCAGGAGCAGCAGCAGGAGATTTGCAGCTGGCTGATGTAAGCTGCAACAGAAAGCATTTGAAATATGGGTATTTGGCTTAAAGCAATGCAACGTGGAACTCTCCAGCCACAGTCATTCAAATAAATACAGGCATCAGAGCCTCAGGTTGCCAATTAGCAAAATCTGAATAACATCACTTGCCCATTGATGTTCCCCATTTTTACTCAGATATTTGGTATGGACAGATACGGTTGACATGGGTCAGTTACAGAAGGGGCTGAAATGGTGGGAAGTAATTTCACTGCAAGACAAATTCTCTTACACAAGTATGGAGGGGAAAAGGGTATTTTCCATAAAGAACTGTTACTGATTCATTAGGTACAGCATAATATTACGTACAATAGCAATATAAATTGTATAAAATAGCAGCTATAATACATTATTATAAAATTTAATGCTCATGTGCATATATAACCAAATAAATTTATATTTTTTCTTATTCAAGCATACGTCCCTATAGTAATCATTCTTTTCATTGCTTAAAGGAATAACCAGCTAAAGTAATAAACAATCAGAATATCACAACAGAGAACCAGTGAGGAATTTAGATACCACAGCTGAGGATTCTAAGTTATTAAACACACAATACAGAAATGAATAATTAAAACAGCACAGATATTAAAACTCCTTTAAATGTATGTGGAGGAACTACACTTGTTTCAAATGCAGAACACCACACAGCTCTCAGTTACTGAGGCAAGAATCAGTGTGATATCAAGAGGTGACTTTCATGCTCTCTTAGATATCTTAGGAAGTGCAACAAGGGGTATGACATGCACTTTTATCACGATGTCAAATCTGAAAGCCAAGATGAGGCTCACTTTCGGGACTGTAATGGCCATGAAAAATTTCTGTGCAGAGGACTGCAAGAAGATGGGAGTTTTGGAGAATGTTAGTGAACATTTTGCTTTCCTTTTTCCACCAAAATGATGACTCAATTATTTCTTGGCTGTTAAGATAGTGATTTCCAGGAGAGCTGAGAGCTATCCTGGAAAGCAAAGCTGTACCTGCAGCAAATGCTTTTCCTACGAGCTGTACTGACAGAGCCAGAGGTTTCACAATGTTCTTGTTCCGGGATGGGTCTTGAGTTCCACTTAAATTAATAGCAGAAGATGATTTTGCTGGACTGAATACCGAAGAATCTGAGAAAATAAGTTGTTTAATTAAGTAATGATTAAAACAATCTATATACATGTGTATATAATTTGTATTATATAAACAGTCACACACATGTATCTAAACTCACCTATGAATACAATAATTCATAATGCATATAATAATTATTTTTACGCTCCTAAGAATTCACCATGTATTGGTATTTTTTTTGAGTCGTAACAAATATTTAACTGGGTGTTCCTATAGGATATTATAATCTACTGAACCCATGATTGATCTCTTCCACAATATTTTGCATTCCATACACTCAAAAAAATATTGTAACTGTAGAAAGCACTATCTCACTGCTCCTCAGAATACCCCCATAGGATGGGCAAGTAAACAGTTATCCCATGTTACAGATGAGAAAGTGAAGGGAAAGAGATACATTACTTGCTCCCAGCAAGCATAGGGAATAAGCACTGGAATAAGTTGCTTTAGAAGGTTGTGGAATCTGCACCACCTGAGATTTTCAAGAACAAGCTACTCAATCTTTGATAGAAGTTTAGACATAGCTGAGCTTGACTTAAGGCAGAAAAAATATCAAATGTTGTAAGGAGCTTATCCTCCTTACAACACTACTATCTATAAGGCTATGAGAACTGTACATCCATTTATAAGTCTGGATAATAAATGAAGGATATCTGAGTCCATATTCTTGGAATGAATTAACAGACAGCAGCCCCTTAGAGCACTTTACCAAGTCTGAAAATTATAAACCTCATTTTCTAGTTGGATAAACTGAAGAACAAACTGTAATTCTTGCCCAGTATAAAACTGTAAATCAGAAACAATTCCAAACCTCTCAGCATGTAGGCCCCTACCTTAACATTAAATATCACCAACTTACTTCAAGAAAAATTCAATATTCGAATGACAATACACTGACAAATCCAAATTCTTTTAACTGGAGTGAAAGAATATTCACCCAGCGTCCATCCAGAAAGTAGTCTACAACAAGTAGGCAAGGTAGGCTAAGTTCACCTACAGATGTCCTAGTAAAACAGCTGGGTAAAGAAAATAGAAGGCAAAGACCAACTTGATCTGGCAAATATATTCACCCTCAGGCCACACACCATTTGGTGAAGGAGGGTGGGGAGGAGAGTCTGCTTTGCAGACAGAGCAACTGAGAGGGGAACAAACACAGAAGTCTTTACTGCTGCTGCTCCACCAGAAAACCCTGTCCACATTCATGGGAATTATTCTGAATGCTGAACAAAACAGACCACCAGGTCAGGGGCTTTAAAGAAAATCACTGATCTCTCATTAAATATGATACAGCAAATATGTAGTGCTAAAGCTTTCCTCAAAGCAAACTGTCCAGTTGCCTAATGCCCCTTCAACACCTGAAGTTTCCCCTTTCATGTGCCTGCTAAACTTGAATTTTTGATACTGTTCAAGGTTTCAGCCATTTTTCATCGCCAGTTACCTCTTCTTTGCAACAGAACTGCATCTTCACACATTACCATGAAAGGTAAACCTGACACCTGTCTGCAATGTCATGGCCACACCATACTGTCAACGTTAACTATGGTATTTCAGAATTCTCTTGTGTTCTAATTTCTATCATGAGATTACCATTTCAATGCAGTACTCTGAGTGTGCCCACAACTCCCTAACTATAGCCATCTTCCAGAACTTGGAGGCCAAACCACTCACTCATTTACAAAGGCAGAAACCAGAAATACTGACACAAGTTTACAAGGAAAAAATGGGTGTGAGTTGACAATAAACTGAAAACAATTTCAGAAAGTGACTTGCTAAGAAGTAGTCCTGTTATAAAACAACCAAGAAGTCAACTCGAAGTACAACCAGCTGTTCAGAGCCTAGGAGAGAAAAAGTCAGACCTCCATCATAGGTGACACGTCAGAATTCACACCACCAAAGAAACCTGCTCTCCCCCCTTCTCCTGGTCACAGGGGATTCATATATATGAATGTGGCATTATCTTCACTAGAAGATAACAGCAGGAGACTAAAAGGTTTTGGCAACCATGACCTAAGAGTACAAACAGTGACACAAAGAAACACCAAGTAGACTGAAAATCACAGTGAGTGATAAGGAAAAAAGCAGTATATAAAAGGTGTATCTATTAACTTGGCAGGTACAATAGAAGACAAAGCTGTGTAAATATTGAATCACTTTTTGTTCCAAATAAATAGGTTCTCATGCATCTGCACAGTTCTCATGCCAGGACCTGGAAGCCAAGGGATCATGCAATGAAACACAGATGTATTTAAACAACACTCGTTTAATTTTAATGAAAGTCTAAAGCATGTAGCTTCCTAAACAGAGACAGGGGTGACCACCTGGGGAAAGTGTCTCTGAACATAATGATCATCAATTACAATTTCATAAGAATGCATGTGTTCAGCTTTTGTTTGTTATTCCTTTTTAGCATACTTTGAAAGTGGAAGAAATGTTTTAACAGTCTCAGTTTTTGTATCTGCATTTCATACTCCCCTAGAGAAATATTTGTTCTGGTACGAACAATCAACCAATTATAACAACTAACAGAAAGTTTTCTCCTGTTTTTAATTTTTCAAGTAGTAGCACAAACAGACACAAAACCATGTAACAGCACAGATGGAGCTGCAATAAAGCAATGAGAAAAAAAAGCTCAAAGAAAAGCACCTTGGTTATTTGCAATAAATAGATAAAGGAAATTAAGATGCTGCTTCTTTGTCAGCCAATAATTGATTTTTATAGTTTCTTCTTGCTTAAGTATACCATTAATAGCTTTATAGAACAGTTATAAGATGCATCTTAGCTCACATAACACAAAATCACCGTATGCGTATGGGGGAATTGCTATACTAAGCACACCCTTGTGTGCAATAAAATTTAAATAAATAAATAAGCAAATAGATAAAAACTACCCCCCTAGCCCCAAAAGGAGATTATTTGCCTTTTTGAGACAAATAGCCTAGTCTATAGACTAAGTAAACACCTCCCTAGAAATGTGTAATTCAAGTTTTTTGAGATCCACAAAATAATTAAATGAAGCCAACACAGGGAGGACCAGAATCAAATGAATTAATCAAAAGATCCTTTAACACTTTTTAATCGACTTCTCCTATGAGGACTAAGCTAACCACTTGTGTCTTAATCTTTCACAAAGCAAATTTTGAAAGGCATCCTCCCTGCTGTAGTCTGGACATGGTTTGAGGTAAATACCCACTTATTTGCAGCATCCCTGAACCACCAGTACCTGAGGTAACTTACCACCCCCAATGGTTATCTTTATAGTGCTTTCAGCTCCTACCTGTCTGAGTGAACCCTGATTTGTATCCATTAGCTGATCCACCCTCTGGGGTCGTGGACGGTGACACCGAAGGATTTGGCTTAGCAGAGAGGCTAACAGCAGATGATTGCCTGCTTCTACATTCTGCAAACGAAGCAGCTACAGTACATATTAACAAGGCCTGCCTTCCAGAAAGAAAGTCCAGCAACACGGCGGTGAAAGGTGACAAAATGTTAAAAGCAAAACATACAGCACGTACAACAAACAGCAGCAAATGGCAGCATTCAGTGAAAATATGGCTCTCGCAGTTTAGTCAACTTTGTCTTCTAATTAACAAAACTTCCCTGGGGGCCACTCAAGAGGGCCAGGCAAATACAGACCAGATGCTGCAAAATGGCAAGAGCCCTCAGTTTGCAGCTTCCAAGAGATTTGAAGATACTGGACATATCCCAGGAAACACTCAGCGACTTCTGTGGCACAACCTTTATACAAACCATCATATGTTGCCCTTTAAAAGGAGAAATAGTGCTGAAACCCAGATTCTTAGTATGCCTCCACAAAAACCTTCAGGGAGATCTCAGCGCTGCGACTGTCTGTCTGGATGAAAACTGAGTTGAGGGAGGAGAAAGTCACCTTAAAAATCACAGATTAATCCAGTTTTAAAACTGAGATCTAATCAGCTTTTGTTTGAAGAAAAGGGAGTATTTAAAAGCATTTCTCTTCTTCTAATTAGACCTTTAAAGTAAGTAAAGGGTGGAGAGTTACCAGATGGATGGTAGCAATAGGGGGATAGAGCATATCGAAAAAATGCTCATGAGGTCAATTCCTGGCCAACTTCCTAAACTTTCATGGTCCTCAAAACATTTATAATCAGCATATAACCAAAAGTGACCCCAGTAACTGCCTCGTTACTCCTGACTACATTTACCAGGCCAATCTCAACTGCATGAGCACCAGGGTGGGGTTTCAGGAAAAGGATTCCAAAAGTACATTAAGGTTTCCTTTTTCTGCATCTGGAACCTCACTACCAAATTAAATCTTTCTGTAGTTTTGTGTGAAAAATGCTGCTGAAATACACATTTACTCTAAAGCTGTAGTTAATTATACTTGTAACAGAGAAAAGCAGCTGAAGCCAGGATCCCTTTGAACCACTAACTGATACAATACTATAATCACTCATACAGCTCAGTGATAACCATCTCTTTCTGGTGTCATGCTGCTATTCACATAAGGATGTGACTCTTCAGATGTGTGTCAGTCCTCCTGTGGAGCTTCTCCTTTCCTCACATCATCCTCTCTGGAACAACAGGCACCAGACCAAACTGTCTTTACTGAGTGAGACCCCAGCTGAGGAAGACAGGCTTTCTGCATATACACCACCTTAGTAGACAGTGAGTAGGTAAACCATTGCCTCCTTGAGTCTTTGCATGGCTCTAGCTCCAAAAACCTGCATCCACCAATAACAGGCCCCATGGCTACCTTTCCTTTGGGTCACAAATGTAATCTCTTTAGCACATAACATTGCACAGGCTGCTCCACTGGAGGCTAAGTCCAAGTGTAAAACACACTATAAATGGCAATAATATGCAAGATTTCTCCCCTCTTTCCCTGAGATCAGTGGCCTGAGCTTTCTTAATCTTATAGTGTGCTAGCTATCCTCAGGCATTAGACATATTGAATTGCACCAGCTAAGATGAATATCAGTGGAAAGCCAAAGTTGAAGCTCTGGCTGTGAGTCATCTTGCTTCAGGCGCAGAAAAGAATCAGCAGACTGGGCAACCTTATTTCTTCTACCAAGACGGCTGCACATCTTAAGACAGGCAAATTTAGGGCTTCTACTGAAAGTATGGGGAAATGGAGGAGGACTACTTACAATTGCATGGTTACTATTAGGACGTCTTTGGCAAAATCCAGACTTCAGTGAAATTAGTGCAATAATGAAAGTCACCTTCTACAGTTCCTTTTGATGCATACATTTGCAACAGCAACTCTCAATTTTTCATTCAACATCACACTAATATAATAAAAACCCATAAGTGAATGGGCATCTTTATTACCTTTCCAGCAAATAAGGGGTCCCTTTGACAGTACACCTTGGGAGCTTCTTACTAGGTAGTACTTTAAGTGCTTCTGCTTCTTTGGCTGAGTGGTTAATTTCAGGTTGATATGATTAGAAAACTCTGTGAAGTACCGAAATCCTCTTTCTCCACAGCCTATACAATTCCCAGAAAATCCTGGAAGAATGAAGCAGAAGATATACACAGATTAAATGACTGGTAATATCTGCAAAGAATAAGGCTATTTTAACCTACCTGCACATCCAGTTTAGAGCTATTGGAGGCCTTCAGCCAGACAGCTTCCGTGGATGTACATTCACAGTACATGTGTGCCAGGAAGCAGCCAAACACACGCAGATTTTAGTCTTAGCTTCTCTGAAACTTTTCCATCTTTCTAGATCTTATTAACTTATGCCAAAAATCCTACCACCAATTTTCTACTTTACGCAGTGTAGAAAGGAATAACTGCTTGGCAGGGGGAGAACTATGATGCCAAACTAGGAAATTTCCATAAGAAAAAAAAAAATAAATTCATTTTTCTACATTTAAAAACCCATGAGCACCAAGCTGCATGCATCTCTCTCTCAAAACAGTGGCTAATCCACAGTAATAATTTCATGTGACTAAAATGAACCTTCATGTGTAATAAATTTTCACTGAGACTCATTTTTACAAAGCACTTTCCAAGAGAGCTGGACCTTACAAGCTTCTTAAAGTCTTAAAAGCAATCATTTGATGTCAAGATTTTCATGGCAAAAGTTAGGAGTGCTTCAGAATGTTGTTAAAAACCTACAACCTCTCATGAAAGTAACAGGTTCAGGAACAAAGTCTGCTTTTCTGCAGTGTTTCCAACATGGTTTCAACAGAGTTGAGTTGAGGTCTGGAAGATAGGGTCCAGACTGAGGATTATAAGCACTCTTGATTTCTAGTGCCATTCACAACCATGCTAATGGGAATGCTATATACAGATGGCAGTGGTCTATCATCTCCTAGAACAAAGCACAGGGCATGTTCTGAAATGGGTCTGCCTTAAAATCCTTGTTGTTTGAATAAGCCCTCTACTATCTAATGCTGAACAATTAAACTCTTCTGGCTTACTTGCCACTCCACTCATCTCTGAATTGCTTTCAACCCTTAATGAAGAAATACTTTATATTCTTTCTGGAACATGGATAATTACTTATAATAGAGCTGGACAGATTAATACCAAGTAGAAATGCCTTAATTTTGTGGTTGTTTGGGTTTTTTTCCCCATTTACTGATCAGTTCAAGATCTCTAACAGAACCAATTTTCATCCTCACGACTATCATTATTTTCAACAATGCCAAGCACCATGGAGAACACTGGTTCCTACACTCACCTGGCAACCAGATTTGTAGTTTTATGAAAAAAAAAAAATATTCAGTCCTTCTGACACAATGCATTTTCTGCAGAACTCCTATTAATTAAGCCATTATCTTTAGCCTTACTGCGCCTCATTATCATCTTTTACCATCATGCTGCTGAGGATTCCAAGAAGTAGATTATTTCATCCTATTTCTCATGGAACTAAATCAGTCCTCCTCTTCTGCCTTGCAACCCACAGGAACTACTGGTGCCTTTCCATAGCTGTCGGAAACAGTCATCAGGGTCTCACAGAGCTACCAAGCCAATTCTCTACCCACAGGTACTAGTCACACACATAGAGACATTTAAATATATGACATGAGCAATGCCAGAGCAGAGATGTGAGTCACTAGGCTCATTATGAAACTATATCAGAAATGGTAGATGGACACAAAGCTGAGGGGTGGGGGGAAGAAGGCTTACCAACAAAGCCAAGTAGTACCACATTTAATCAGACTAAATACTATGTCTGTCTATCAGATAGTTCTTATTAATCAGTTCTTGACACCTCCCCTGATCAGTAGGGAAGAAACTCCTCTGAGGATGACAGTACACACCAGATAATCCCATGAGCCCACATTTCCAGCTGTACTCAGCAAGGGCATATCACCCCACAGCTCCTATCTAACTCAGGTCAGTGGGATTTCTGCCTTAGGTGTAAAGGTTTACAGTGTTTAATAGCATATTAAATAGATTTAAGGGAGAAATAACATTAAAGCACATAAGTACAAAAATTAGGTGTTTTCAACAGTTATGCTAAACATTGCTGCTCTGAACCAGAATTTGAGCAGTGTGGTTAAATCAGGGTATTTATGCTTTATTGTAATTTCTTCCCTGTTGAAAGGTCTTTCTGAGTATATGCTAGGCAGCACGATGACTGGAGGGAGAAATAAGAGAGCAAATTCAAAACAGGCTAAAGGAGCCAAAATATACTAAATCACTTTTACTAGTCTGTTAAAATATGCACCAGTTGTGAGCCAGGCAGGAAACCTAAGTGCACATATGCCTGTCTTCAATCACTAAGAAGCATTCTTGTATTAAAATGTTAAAGCTCATAAATGTAACCAATTATGACGTAAATGTGGGGTTTTTTTCCCCCCACACACATTAGATTTTGGAGAAGTATTAGATTTTGAGAAGCAAACTGCCCTCAGAGCTCCTATTGAGAACAATGTTCCTGGTGTAGCCAAGGGCAGAGTTTGTCCCTTAATCCACAGACAAATAGATAGCTCATCTTCAATAGTGGCATGAGCAGATTTCTTCTTAAATGAAAATGCTCTAAGCATCAGTAGAGGTAAAGAGTACATGAATAGTTCACATTTAGATTGCCAGGGCTACAATTGACTTCAGCCTACACAGAAATCACCAAGCTTTGATTGCAGCTAATTGTGGAATCAAGGACTTGTTTTAAAATAGGCTTTTAAGGCAGGTTCAGCTACAGATCTAAATTTAATAAAAACAAGCCTCTCCTCAACATATTTTTAACTGAAGGTCATTAGCTGAAATGACTGCAGATAATTCTGAACTGACCTTTTCCTCTGAATTATTATGGCTTGAACAAAAAAAAAAATCTCTTACCTAAAAGTGCATTTTTTCCATGATCATCTGGCAAAAACCGCTTGTCAACAGCGCAGACTAGAATGTGCTCAGGAAGGTTGGGAGATTTGGCTCCTACTAACAGGAAGCCTGCTGGGATATCAATTTGCTCCATGCACAGAGATACTAACCGTAAATCCTTGCCTGCTTGACAAAAACCTACAAAACAAACCAAAACAAATGATAAATCTTCAAAAGATTTCATTTCATTTTCTTCTTTTTATCAGTTACAGAAGTAAATGGGGCTTCACAATCTGATGCTGTAACTGGGGGGTTTAATATATCCTTTTCATGGGAAACAGAGGAAATTGAGATAGCATCTCACCAGATTCACTAGCTCAGAGTTTCAGACACAACAGATAACATTATTTTAAAGAGATCCTGAAGACATTCAAGCAGAGGAAAGATGCAAGTCTATAAAGACCAGACATCAAATGGCTCAGAAACTCAATTTTTTAGCAAACATTCAAAACAAGAAGAAAAATTTGTGATTGCGTAACAGAAAACAGCTCTTGAAACACGCAAAAGAGTATTTTTTCTTTGCCAAATTTTAGTTTACAGCCTTTTCAAGATAACCAATTTTGTCTTTGTTGTTTGTAACAGGCTGGCATCTGTACACAAACATCACCAAGTAATACAAAGGAATGATAAAAATTGATGACTGAAGTTTAGTACTGCCTACTAGAGGAAAAATGTTTTAGAATCTCTTTTTTAACTTGTCTATACATTTTCAGAATTCCAGCAAGTAGAAAATTAATTCACTGGTTTTAGAGATGTACACCACGTTTTCTGTAAGTTTCCAACTCTCTCTTGAAGTCTCAATGGACTGAACGACTTAGAGTCTCTAGTTAGCTTTTTTTGCCATCCAAATACACATATGAACACAAAATAAGAACATAACCTTGGTTCTTGTGCTATTGGTCAATGTAGGGCTAAAGCCAGCAGCAGAAGTCAGTAAAACTGGAGACTGAACTGAGCTGTTGCTGTTCCATGTCCCACAGCAAGTACGTGGCAGGCTGAGACACACAAAAAAGGACGGCCAGGCACTGCAATGGCAAACCTGGGAGCTCAGCACTCAAGGTGAGCACCAAGCATCCATGGTGGAGATTTTCAAAGGCCTGGCTGGGACAGTTTAGAGCAATTCTGGGACCTCTGGAGGTCCAGCTGGTCCAAGCTTTTGTTCAAACCAAAGCCAGCTTCAACATTTGATTCTTTTGACTAAGCAAATTAACAACATTGTAAGACCCTTCCATTAGCTCCAACAATGGACTTACAGGGATCAAAATTACCTGACACTTTTTTGTACAGCTCCATGATGTTATTTTTAGTGAGTAATTTGTACTTTCAAACAAGGAAACAACAGGTGTGAGAGAAAGCAATAGTCATGTGGCTTCCTCCACAGGAAAGGATACGATCACATCAGGCTTTATGACTTCTCTGAGGCAGAAGTCAATGAAAGCACTACCAAGTTTTATGAAGAACCAGACTCTTATGTTGTGCTCCCCTCCAATTCTCACTTCTCCAGCTGCAAGATCAGTGCTACAGTCTGGCCTTACACATCTCCCAGCAGCTGAACCCCCCGCCCCCATATCAGAATATCCAAAGGCATCCTACGTTTATCCATTGACCATCTCTCTTTTGCTACAACCACAGAAATATCATAACATAAACAACACATTTCAAAGTAAAGAAAATCATAATCACACTAATCAACATTTTTGTTAAAAACCTACCAAACTAAATTTGAAGTTACTGTAATACTGTTAAGACTTCAGCTATTAATGTCTATAACTTACACTTAACTTAAAATATTATTCAAGTAGTCCATAGTTGCTACAGAAATTGTGAGGGAAAAAAAAAAAAATCAAACCATTGGAGAAAGACACTGACTGAGCAGGTGGAAATACAGCGTGATCACAGCTTAACCAAGAGCCACCTCAACCATTATTAACATTTGTGCCTGCACCCTTGTACTAAACCCCATGGTTTAAAGCTTCAGCAAAAATAGTGAAAGTTGTTTTTTTGTTTTATCTCAAAACTGTACCAGGCAAAGAGCACGCACAAAGTGGAATGCATGGAGTCAGCTAGCATAAACTTCCTGGCAAGCAGTATCTTGCTGAAAACAGGGTCTGATACAGGCTCAGTCTTGTGCCTACACCCACAGTCTGCTGAACCAGTTCTTGGCTGAATAGTTTCTTCAGTTATTCAGTCAGCTCAGTTCCAGCAACAGCTCATTTGAACTGAAAGCTCACTTGGATTAGCCCCTCACACACGCCTTCCAGCCAGGGAACTAAAATTAAGTGACTTAAGTTTCTATTTACGAATCAGTGGACTATAACAATAACTGACCGATAAGAAGTTACACATCAAAATTTATTCTTTTCTCATTAGATGCTTTTTCATTTTAGTATATTAAACTCTTTAAAGTGTATTCCTTAGAAACCCACTGATCCTAATCGAATGGAAGGGTAGGTACCAGGCAAAGTATTATCTAGACTTTTTAATGTAATTTAGAAACACTGCAGATAGATCTAGAAACAAAACTCCTTTACAGTCAAAACAGAATTTGCTTATTCAAATGTTCATGCTATTTGGGTATCATGCCTAGAATTTTCAAAAGTGGCCTTAAATATTTAGGCATTCAGAGAAACCTGAGTAGCTGACATGCTTAGAAAATACCATCCTACATCTACATTTAAAACAGAGAAATTCCCCACTGCTGACAATGTCGGCAAACAGGAAATCTGTAGACAAGGATTATGAAACAGCAAGTGCTGTAAGATCTCAAAACAGATTTAAACCTGTACATTCACACAATTACTCTTTAGCCTTGTCTCTACCTAAAATTTTCCAGGAAATGCCCAGAAGCACAAATGGTGACCAGTAAGAGGCTTTTGAATGAATTGTTACCAACAGCAATACTAGGACACCAAACAACGCAGGATTCTTGCTGTCAACATTGTTAACAGTTATATTTGGAAACAGACTTGCTTTCAGAAAGAGCATACAACATTGAGACGAAAGCAAAGACTTGGATATTGTCCAGGTTAAAAGCAAAATAACTTCAGCTACACTTGGAGCAAATCACCAATCTGCATGAGTCCCCTGGCAGAAGGTACAAGAAAACCACCATAACATCTTAACAAGTTTATAAGCATTATCAGTAACATCTTAATAGCACCCATGCATCAGTACCCTTAGCAGATACTGATGTATCTCAGTCTACTATCATGGGCATCAGCAGCCTCTTACCTGAGAGACTGTTGATCTGAGTATTAGTATTAGCATATCCTGCCATTTAGGATATATAGGAGTATACTATAGAAATGCTACATCCTGTCTAATCTGGAAATAATACCTAAGATTTATCCCCTGAATTGTCTCAGATCACTACATGTTCCCCTTCTTCCTCCTTGCACAATCTCCTCTGGCATCCTCCTCTGCTTTGGCTGGCAACATCTCTGGATCAGAGACTGGCCGGCACATGCCTCTGTAATGTTCAGGCTGTGCTAGAGAGGAGCTATAATTACTTTTCTGCCCCCGGGGACATTAGTCTGGGGACTCTGATGTCATCCAACCAGCTCCTGAAAATCACAGATCTTGCCAAAATTCACTACCTTGAGAATCAATACCTCTCTGCCAGAAACAGCACAAAGCAGCCACCAGCTTCCCAACAGACAGGCAGCAGAGCTCACAGGCATCTGCTGAAACCTCGTTTCCTGAGAGAGCGAGACAAGTAACAAGGCTGGCACTAAAGGGCTTCCTCAGGCTCCCCTAGTGCGGAACAGAAAGGGATCCCAGTGGGTGAGCAGTGAGAAGGCTCAGCACAGACAGGCCCTCAGAGCCTCCGGGGGCTTTTCTCTTATTTAGTCAACAGCAGCAAGAAGAGAGCCAAGGAGGGCTGCAGGGCTTGGCCAGGTACGGCTGGGGCTCCCTTCCCTGAGGAGATACGGAGAGAATGCCAATCTACTTCTGAGCAGTGTAACTCTTGAATTTTCCTTTAAAGACATGCAGATGGTATACTCAAGAGCCCTTCATTATCCTTCTTTCCCTTGGCTTTCAGGGCTACAAATCACTCTTCTACTTTTAAGCTCCTGCTGCTTTTTAGAACTCAACGAGAAAGTTCCACCCAAGAAACATTGATTTGGAAGCACGTAACTGGTTGTGGGGAGAGGAAGGAGGGATTCATCCCCTTCTCTCATTTTCTTTTTCCAGCTAGCAAGCAACACAGAGAGCCCAATCTTATTTTCTTTCCTATTTTGCAAGACTTTGCATTGATATTATGTTAGAGTTAACTATTTCCACATTAGGAAAGACAAGACATGATGTCTCTGTACAAGCAGAACTTGTGCTGCCCATGCTTAAGACTTAGAACATGCAAAATCCATTACATTTCATAGCTATTCATTTATAATTGAGCTTGCACCTAATCCTCTGTGTCAAGCAGCACTAAGAGATACAACTCCTAAGAAAACAGAATGGCACTTCAGCGTCACATTTACCTGTGCACCTTCGACAGACCTCTAACTATGAAGAGGAGAAAACCCTCAAGCCACTAAAACAAACCAACTTCTCTTCACGAAATTATTCACCAATATGTAATTATAAAAAGAAAATGCACAGAGCTGAGCTGTTCCATTAAAAATTATCATCTTCCCACAGGATCTCAGCTTTGTTTTAAATAAAGATCAGGCACTTATATTGTGATTAGAGATTTGCAAATACCAAGAGCAGTCACACACACACACACACAAAAGATTACTGAGCAGCTTTAACGGACATTATCTGCATTTCTTTGAAAGAAAATTCATTAGTTTTTGCTTCTGAGAAGCATTCTCCAACATCACTGCATTGAAATTAATCCAGCCAAGTCTTCCTGAAAACGAAAATGTATTCCCAGAACTGTCAACACCTAAAGTGCTGGAATCTTCTTAAAAATGAAATCCATATATATTTTACCTTTCCCCACAAGTAAGAAGTAGTTTCAATGTGGGGTACCAGGCCCTTGTTGTACTGCAGTAAATGAGGTATTTGCATAAGGAATTAGCTTCCAAGAATTACATATGAATTACCAGTCACTGTCACTTGCTATTGTAACTTCACAATAACTGATCAGGTGTTAAGTACCTGCTTACCTAATTGCTTTTGAAACTACTTTGGCCCTTCTTTAAGCATCAGGTAAATTGAGGATTTACTAACAAAAGAAAGGTGCTACTATTGTGTTTCCCACAGCTTGCATAAAATCCTATTCCACAAATTAGAAACAAACTCTTTTAAAGCTACAGCAAACAAATGGTTCTGAACTGCTTCTTGTATTCTTTTCTTGCCTACCTGAGGTACCTGTATGAAAATGAAGAATTATTTTTCTTGAAACCTTATTTTCATGGCAGGTGTTAAGTTAATTATAAAAGTTTGTGTTGAGCAGCAAAAAAATAAAAGCGTCTGAAAATAAATGAATCTCCTATGACAAATAGTAAGGATCAATAGCAAACGCAGTTGCTTTTTCCAGCAGGCTAATAGGGGAGTTAAGGGATCTAGTGCTATGGCCAACTGAGAAGACACAGCCAACAAACTTATTTGTGAGGCACTGATTTTTTTCACCAATGAATAAAGGCATCAAGATCTACTTTTTCTGCACCCATCTGACTGACAATTCAGCCATCTGAATAAAGAACAAGTCACCACAGAAAATGATATGATGATTATGGTACACATCCTGAATTCAGGAAAAGCAAACAGCATAGATACTTTAAAAGGGAAAAAGTTTTCACCCCATCTTTGTTAAAAGGTGGGAGACAGGTTTTACAGCAAGTGGAGCTATGAACTGCAGGTTCTAGTGCCAATATTTTGCTCTTGGATAAGCAATTAAATACGTGTTTATGTTAAAGCATTCAAACACACAGTGACTTCAGTTACTCTATCAGTAATCTTCAACATTTTCTTAATGTTACTTATCTTTGTAATTAAGTAACTAAGATAAGGGATGTAAACAAAGGCAGCAATCCTGTGTACATCTCTGGAAGAGCATATTAATGAGATGAAAGATGAGCTATCAGATTAATATCTTGCTGAGATATGGTCTGCAGTGTGAATGCTTGAGAACCTGGGTGTTTTAAACACTTACATAAAACTGTCCTAACAGATCATTAGCAGTATTTAAAAAAAACATATTCTCCTTTCCTTTTCCAGATACAAAACCACTTTTCTACTAAATCAGTTCCTTCAGAACAACACTGGAGAACATGGAACAGTTTGCATGTGGATGGAAGGTCACCTCTCAAGTAAATACAGAGACATTTATCTGAAAGCTCACAACTAACATTTTTGTCTGGATGTGCAAGTGCAACCAGGGATCACTAGAATGTGTGTGTGAGTCTGAGAAAGATCTCCTGATGTCATATAAAAAGCTATATCACAATCATATACAGGGTGGCCTTGGAACCAGATAAGGTGTTCAGTCCTACTCCTGCTACTGGCAGGCTGGTCCAGAACTGTGACACCAACAATTAAAGAACACTAAAGCTTTAACCTGAATGCATTTTATGCATCCATTACACTTCTGCAGGGCCCTGTTGGCATGACCAGCATTTCTCCCTCATTTTTTTTTTTCTTTGTAAATTTGAAAGGCATAGTCCATCTCAGCTTTTGTCCTGGTAAGCAAAGAGTCTCATTAGATAGAACTTCTTCCTCTTACCATCCTGCTGGTTCTCCTCTGCATCCTGATCAATTTGTTTTACATTTCTTTAACAGAAGTGATCAGAACTGCTCCTGTTCTCCACAGGAGATTTATACAGGATTTACTGATACTTGTCCTCAATAGAGAATACCTTCCTAGGAAAACATAATTTTCTACTTTCTCCTTCTCTCCTCCTTCCAATTTACTAGCTTCCAAAGGACAGCAAACTTCTGCGTGAAAAACAAATTCTCCCAACTGTATTCCCCAGCTTCTCATAATCCAGGCTTTCTATTCTTTGTGTTACAGGGAACTGGCAGTACATTGTTACAGAGAGTAAACATGCCCATGTAAGCTGCAAGGAAGGGGTAAAGGCAAAAAAGTCAACATTTGCCACTAAGTACCCTCCAAAATGTCAAAGAATTACCAGCGACTAATGCTTACTTCTATCACTGCTACAGTAAGATACAAAATCATTCTATAAATCGTAACTCCTTATGAACTCTGCACAAGGAAGCTCACAATTCCAGAAGGCATTTAATAAAATGTCAAGAAGGGCTTTTGGACCTGGTGAGAAGGGTTGATTGTTCTCAAGTGTTTGTGGGGGTGAAGGGTGTTTTTAAGAGAGCACATCTGATATGAATAGATCTTCCTTCTTTAAGGATGTTCCATCTGCAGAATAGAACAGTTATGGGATAAGATGAACAAATTACATCGAGTTTACTTGGTCCAAATAGGTGTGAGCATAATGATCTGACCTTTTCTTTAATGCATTTAAAACCAAACAAAACCAGTACTGTCAATAATTTTGCTCATCTTGACCAACAGTCAGGAAATCTCAGGGTAAACAAACAGTGGCCAACAAACAGATGTGAAAGACAAAACAAAGCTTCCGCTACCATTCCTCTTATCCCCTTGGCAGCAGAAGCAACACCAAGTCTCCTCTCCATTTTATCTCTTCAAAGTCTTCATTCTGCCCATGGAAGCAACTAAATCCAGCTTTGCCAGTGTTTCTGAGAATAATTTAGGGATAGACTGACAATCAGCTGTACTGATGCTGACTTACGTAACTTTGAGGATAGTAAACCAATTACCACAGAAAATAAAGGGCTTTCAGAAACCAATGAAGCGCCACAGCCAATCTTAGACACTGCCTTCAAATAATACATTACATTTTATGTCCTAAACCAAGTCCTCTTAATCAGTATTTTCTCAGATTTAAGACCTTGACTCTGAACTCTATTTCCATACTTCCTAGTTCAAGAGTTTGTAACTGTTGAGAGTAGGCATTATACTGAGAATTAATTGTAAAGATCACACAGTAAAAAAAATGGATACCAACCATCAGTAGTGCAAGACCCTTCCGGGGCAGGTTTTTGTGAGTATGGGATTGGTGGACTACTTGAATCTGACATGTCTTCATCCTCCTCTTCATCTTCCATTTCATTAACAGTTTGGTTGGTAGAAAAGTCCAGGTTTCCATTTTGTGAATAGCGATGTACTAACTCTTTATCCAGCTCTTCTACCTTTGGCTTCACATCTGAGAGGAATCAAAATGAAAACCAACTTTTCACTTAAACAGCATTTGCACCTAACTCCTTTACAAAAATAACCAGCATGCCATGCTTTCTCCTTAGTGAAGCCTAAGGTTCAGATTTTGTGTAACACAATGAACAGCTGTCCAGTTTGAGGGGTTTACTATTATCATGATTACTATTATTGTTATTAACGAAACGCATCCCGCCCTTTTCTCACACAGAAAAACAATTGAAATGTGGCATACTTTCATGGTTACCTTCCGGCAAGAAAGGAGGCTGGTCAGGATCCAGGTACAGCTGTGAGAAGATCGGCCGTGGGACCACGCTGCTACATCTCAAAGAAGCTTCTATAGAGTTATGAAGAGCTTCTTCAAAACGGGCAGATTTTAGTTGCCCTGCATATGAATTCCCCATGATCTAGAAACACAAAGAAAATGGCTGATAAGGGGATGAGAAAATGCATACGTATTTACATTTACAAATGAAGAATGAGGTCTTATTAACATCCATCATGACAGTGATATGAAGTTATCAGGAAAGTATGCTATGAAAATAACACCTCTAACTAGTACTACATGTTCACATTTCTCACTCAGTCTGGTATACTGCACCTTCTCATTTCAATAACAGCTTTTAGCACATTCCCAACACACTGCATACACAGCCTCTCAACAGCCTCAGGAACCTGCCTGGTGTAGAATTTAATGGAGAATAGATAAAATCATTATTATTATATTTTCTAGGATTTTCAGTCAGCTACAGAAGGGTGAGTACCACAGAAAATTAAAAACATCAAGTTTAGCTTCATTGTTAGCTTTCTAACAGTGTGTTTACATGATTTTACTTGTTAGTATGCCATCATTTGCAGAGAAACAATACATACAGACATCCAATAACTGTTTTTTTTGCTCTTGAAAATATTAACTGAAATTACGTGAAAGATCAGTTCTCTGTTTTTTCAAGGTCTTCGCTTCTTGTCTTCAGAGTAACACTATGAATCACATGTAGTCCGATCCATAGAATTCAAATGATCGGATCATATTCTTACAATAAAAGATTTAAGTAAAAAAATATATATATATAAATAAACAGCAATCCAACCATACACAGCAAATGCTGTGAAATGTTTTTATTTTTAATTATACTTTATGTTAGCATAGTGATAACAATGTGCTTGAGGTAGGATTTTAGGAATGTATTCAAAAGACTTTACTTAAAATACCATAATAAAAACTAACCAATCTTTAAGAATCAGAAAATTTTTAAGTCCCACAGCACATCATTTGCCTGAAGTCTGTCCATCCTCCACATCTTTCACAACCCATGTGTTGTGTACAACCTATGCCAACTACTTTCATAGGAAACTATTAATAAAATACGTAGTATGCACACAGGAAAAATGCTGGTGAGCCAAGCTGCTTCATTTGCCTCTCTGGCAACCATACAAAGAGACTTGCCTGTGGATAGCGATTGGCACAGATTTACCTGAGAAAGTTGGTTAATATTAACAGAGGACATTTCTAGCTTGTCAAAAGAAAACAAGATTGCAATTGGAAATGCCAAGAAAGCTTAGAAACTGGCATAGAAGCAGAGTAGGAGGAAGGCTTGTTGGAGATACGCTTGTGCAAGACAGGTCAGGCAGAGGCACCACAGAGCTGGGGTCCTGCTGGGCTGTGCCAGGGGAAGCTGGGAGCCCAGGAGACCAACATCAGGGAGCCAACGCTGATTTCCTAACACTGCCCGAGGCCATTAGGGCAGCTGAGCCTCATTTGGAGTTGAAGGGAGCTAAGACAAGCAGAGCAAGGGCAGGGGGAGAAGGAGGCTCTCCCTTGACAGGTGACAGGAGCTGGCCTGTTCGAGTTGTGCCATCCTGATCCATCCTGCACAAAAATACCAATTCAAAGTATTGATGCTTTAGTGTTTCTGCTTTTGATTCCACCTCTAAATGCCTGGTGCAATTAGGAAGGGCTTAGTTTTCCTCCTCCCAATGTAAATGTGAGGCAGATCCCAGTGAGTGCACCACAGCAGCAGCACAGGAGGCAGCAGCAGCATAATGAAGTTTAAACGTGTTCATGTGTGTGGAGCGGGGTTGAGGAGGCAGCAAAGGGTCTGAAGGAAAAGTAAGTTGGTGAAATTAAAAGGGCAGGAAAAAATAAAAAAGAAAATGAGGAACCCCCCCCCATTTCTGTTGTTAATCCATGTTTTTGCCATTATCTGCATTTAAATGTGACCAAAACCAGTGATTTAATGTAACTAAATCAATGCTCATTGTTAAAAGAAGTTATCCAAATAATATGTCTACCCTACATTCCTCTATGAGGCCACTCATAGTGGTAAAAATAAACAAATAAAACCCGGTTACTTTGTAGAGTGAAATTAAGGCAAGGTTTCCCTAAAACTGCACATGTGACAGCACCTGTGAGCTCAGGGGGATGCTGGACAGACAGCCCTGAGTGCAATTGAGACTATTCGACACAGTGAGTGAAAATGGAGCTGGACTTGACTGAGGAGCTCCTCCCCAGTCTCACATGCCTGCTTTTCTCCTGTCAACCCTGATGTACCAGCTCTCACCCTCACACCCACTGTCCTCTCGATTTGTCCATGCTGCACCAAACTATGCCAGAGCATACCTGCATGCACTGAGAGGTTTCTAAGATAGGAGGTTTGATTTGGGGTAAATAATTATTTCCACATCTACACACACACTAATTGGAGCTAATTCAGCACAGAGAGGGTTAAATTCACAGAGATGAGCAGTTTGTACATCTGTAATAGTTTATTCCAGCCCTCATCTTTCCTTTTACCTGCACCTCTGGGTAGCAGTGAAATACACAATTTGCCTACTTCTCTTAACAACCTTTTGAACTCTGCTTTGGACTGGACTCTGCAGGATGTTACTATGTGCATTATGTGGAGTACATATGTATAGGAAGATTTGTTGTTGTATGTTCTCCATACACACACACCTTCTTGCCAAGGAAGGAGATTCAGCTTGACAACAGCCACTCTCCAGGCTTTCCCTCTTTACCTCACCATCTTTGCCACTCTACTCAGTCCGAAGATTTTTTACTTCATTCCTTTAAACCTTAGTACAGACAAGCAATTAAAATTGAGTGATTTCAAAATGAAACCTGCAGCAAAACGTGAAACGAGGTGAATTTCCTAATATTCAGATCACATGCACCTCCAGGCTCTGTCACTCTCAGGGTACTTCTCTGCAGATACTACGGCATCATGTACTACTACCCAACACATCTCCACTGCCACTATGCTTCTTTAAAGCAGATGTCCTAAACTTACTTCAAGTCTTCTTTGTAGCGGCCCAGCACTGAACTAGAGGATTCACTGGGAGGTTTGCTGGAGCTTGAGAGCTGCCTTACAACAGAGTTGAAAAGCAGCCCTCACATCTCAGTCTGGGTCCTTACAAAGACACGTGAAAAAGGCAATAATGAAATTCCACTAACCTGACCACAAGTGAGGTAGTATTAATGCTATATGTTTTAATCAAAAAATAAATATGGGCATTCATTAGGGGAATAAAACCTACAATTACTGGGAGCTTCCATCAAAGCAGACAGAAATGGAAGTAATAAAAGCCAAATTTCAAAGATGGTTGATTTTAGCACTGCATCACTTAACCGTGCAGTGAAGGACCCAGGGAAATTCTGATCACTCTTTCAACCCCAGAGGCTGAACTTACAAGGAAGTCTTGTTAACTCAAGCAAATAATCTTGTCCCAGGTGGTCATCCAGGTCTCAAAAGATCCATGCAGAAACATGACGCTGGATGCTCATGAAGAGCCCAGGTACAGCAATGTGTAAGTACAGTAAACATTACCCACTAGAAAAATGGTAACTGGTAATAGTAAAATGGTTTAGAAAAATGGTACTATGGTACTTCACATACCAAAAAAATGTAACCTCTGAAAAGTGGATTGTTACTCAATAGCTCTTGGGAGCTAGAACTGCACATTGAGTTGAAGCCTTTGCTAGTAAAGACATAATCAGATCATTCAGTACACCAGATACCGCATATTTGGCCTCCAGGTAGGTCATGACCCCAGAGACTTTAAAGGAGAGGAACTGAACAGGAGGATGAGGGAGGGGGTGAGTGTTGTTGTTATGGCTTAAAGCAATTTCACAATTACCTGATAGCGAATGATGAATTTGATGCAAACACCCTCCATTAAGTCGGCTCTATCAAGTCCTTACTTTGTGTTTAACCTAATGATGTAATTGTGTTCTCCAAAACACATAATCTGGCTTCTGATCTGGCCTAACCCCACAGGAAAGTTTCTCTTCAAAGGAAAAGAAAGCAAGTTCCTTCACAAGGAACAAAAAGCAAGTTCCTGCCAGGCTCAGCACAGCTTCTGTATCTCAAAGGGTTATCTTAGGCAAAGAGAGACCAGGCATCTATTTATGCTGCAGAATTGTTTGGGAACTGGTTGTTTCAGGCACAGCTAGCATTTTCTATTATTTACGTCATTCTTATTGATGTTCTGAGAGTATTATTTTTTCCCATTAGAGCATCATTAGGATGCATTATGAACATGCATACAGCAGAAAGGATGACAATTGATAATGACAATAACAAATATGTATACTAATTAAAAGTGTAGACTTTGAAGTAAAAAATATATATCCAGCAGTAACTGTAGCATTCAGTAAGGAAAGACTTATGTGTGAATCAATACAAGAGTGCAAGGCAGGGTAGTCTCATTAACAGATCCCTTACCTTATAACCTTTGCAAGATCCCTTTTCCCCCCCCCCAGTCCTTTCAAGATCCTGAGATACTCGCCCTGCTTTTGTCTTGGTTAAGAATATTCAAATTCAACTGTAAAAGAGTTTACAATCTTCTGTAGCAAGTAGTAGATAAATAATTCATTCACAAAGTCTTTCAGGAAAAAATGGTTGGTTTGTATTGACTCTGTTTACAGGGGAGTTTTCTTTCAGTTTTATTTTTCATTTTATTTTGAAGAAAGTATAGATAGCATCCAATATTGCTAAAATCTAGTCTTTCACTCTGGTATTGCCACTACTGTGTCAGAGGAATGGGAAAAATCAAGGATGCTTTTTTTTTTTCCTGACAAGGTTTTTCCTCTTATTGCTTAATTAATAGTATTTGTACTTGGAGTACTGCATCAGATTACCTGTGATTCGGACAATTCCACAGAGAGAGAAAGACAAATGGATACACAGCAGAGCTACACACACAGGATGGTGCAATAGGGCAGTTGTTTCCCCACAGTGTGAAACAGAAAGCAAATCACAAGTGGTGCTTAATGTGGAGGCTGCTATGCCCTTACTGCTCCATCCCTTCCACCCCATGACTATATCCGCTGTCTTCAGGCACAGTTCAGAAAACAATAAACATACTAAAGATAAAATTCACACCTGAATTCAGGATGGTGTTAGTAAGTTGAACTTACATGCATGAAACTGTGAACTTTAAATCACCCCCAAGTACTGCAAAAACTAAGTCTGAATTGCAGTTTTAAATTAAAAGTCAGTGATTTGGGAGTTTTCAGCTTCAGAGTATAAATCAGCAGTGATTTAACACTGAAGGTGAAAAAGGAAAACCATCAAGAATGGAAACTGAAACGTAACCTCATCTCTTTCTCTTAAAATTTGGAACGTCTCATTAGGGTTTTTTTAAACAGTATTATTTACTGAACTGTACACATAAAAAGGAGTTTACAGCTGCAATCAAACATAGAATATATTGTGAGGTGCAGTGTTACTGCAAGTTAAGCTCAAGTCAAGTTTTACAAAATGGTAGTTCAGTAGTTTTACGTTACAAGTTCAGCACTTACATTTATTGCCTAACATCCCACATTTTCCTCCATCTTTCAAATGTTCTGATAAAAATGTCTCAAGCTTCAGATGCAATCTTTTGTAAGGCTGAAGGTTTAAAACAGTATTTTAAAGTTAAGTCTGTGTAGATAGAATCAAATTACATCAACCCAACAAAAGTCAGTTTTTCTTCTCCCCAAACTGGAGCTGGAAATCGTTACACAAGATTTCTGCACATGAAGCTTTGTGACAAGAACTGTACAGACCTTGCACTGAATTTACTCTTCTCCAGGTTACGGCTCCCACTCAGGAAAGAAATGTTGCATTTCAGGTTGGCTAAACTCTCATGGCACACAGAGAGAGGAAAATTTGTGCTGTCAGTGCACTGGGGATGCTCAACACATTCCTCTAGCGAGGACTGAGAAGATTCAAGGATTAAGCATGTGGCAAACTTCATCTGATGCTATTTCATCAGTAAACAAGCAGATGAAAGAAGACATCTGAACTCACTACTTAATTCACATGAACTCATACAGTGACTACACACTATGCAAGTATTAGTTTCTGTGAATGAATGATGCTATGACAGAAGCATTTAAAGCAATATATGCCTTTCCTGAATATGTAAAACTACATGAAAAAGTACTATAAAGACACTGGAACATTAATGAAGCCAAACTAGCCAATAGCATTTGGTGGGGTGCTTGGAATCAAGAACATCTTTTGACAACTATTGTAAATGCACAGCTCATTTTTATGGGCAAAGACTGTCTTATGCATGTAAATGTTCATATACAGATAGGCACTATATGTTCTATCACCAGTTGCATGCACCCATACACTGTTACTGTCTTTTTTATACTCTCATCCACCCACATCTGTTTACACAACCCTCCTCTACCCCCCAAGCTTTTGCAAATATACCATTTACCTAAGTATTTCTCCTCTGTCATCTTACTGTGGAAAAATAAACTTAATTAGAAAACATAAATAAACTATATCTTGTGTTTATAATATTAAAGATGTGTATGTCCTTCTTAGTCTTCTCTCATTGTGTCCCCTGTTGTTTCATGGAAAGGTCAATGATACAGGGTTGTGAACAGTCACAGGAAGTCATATGACAATGAATTTGACCATAAAGGCTATAAAAGAGTAAATGAGTTAATGAAAATTCAGTTGCCAGAAATGCAATGTCCTTCATAATATAGAAGCTTTTCAGAGTTAATCATGTCAATTTAGCGTATTCTGACTCTAAGGCTTTTAGAGCCCTTTTAAATGATGTTATGAAATTAGCAGATAAGTTACTGTGACCTTTTTTCACGGTTTTTGAAATTAATTTGTAGAAGATTGAGCAAATCTTTTTATGCTACTGGGATCTTTCACAGTGTACATAGGGAATGGAACATTACCATCCACCTTCAACAAGAGAGCTACATTTTCTCTTTTTTTCTCTTTTCTTTCAACAGAAGAACCTTCAGGTGGGAAAAAAAAATTAATCACCCTACAAAGCTAGCTTTTAATTTTGACGTTCTGCTAATATTGAAGACTTCATTATTTTAAAAGGAGCATGTACTCACACATTTAAAAGGAGTATGTACTTGGATGCTTACACACTTATGGCAGAAGGGGCACAAATAAATCACTAAGGAGCACGTCTGAAAATCTCAGCCTGCTTCCTTGAAACAAGCATGCTTATACATAGCTTTCCTCATTTATGTTCTCTGCCCTAAATCAATAGGACTACTAACCACATTATTAATGCCAGTGCAATACAACCAAATTGGTAATGGTGCTTAATCCCAGCTCTAGGATCAAGGCATATTTTTGCTGTGCAATTTTGATTTTGCAATTAGCTGCAGACATGAATTATGATTTATTCTCCTAACAACTTGGGGCTGTAGCACAGCTAGGCAAGGTACACATTTCAGTCCTTTCAGCTACCACCTCTAGTACCACAGCAGACAAAACTAATGTAGTATATAAATAATTAGTGTAATAACTCTTTAAATGACCATAACTGCATGTAGCATTTTGCTCCTTACTGAAACGTTTTTCTGAGCCCAAATTTGTTCCTCAAATCATGTATTCAAAATTGATATCTGTTCCCAAATCTAACAGTTATTGAAACCTTGCTACTTTTATATACTTTTCATATGCATAAGTGTACAGTCATTCACTGACAATATATATTTTGCTTTTAATACACAGATCTTATTGTAAGTTGTTAGCTAGCAACTATATCAATAATTACTAATTCATATCATTCAGAACTATTACAATCTTGTTACATCTTTCTAAATACAAAACACAAGTCCGTATTTGTCAACAATTTTAATGCTGATAATTATCACTATCTGCTTATTTTCATGATTCTACTTTTTTCACTGAGGGATTGCATCTGTCTTGAGAAAGCGAAAGCTACCAGTGTTTCAAAAGAGCCATACAATGACAGGATATGAACATTAATAATGTTATCTCAACTTGCACTGCTCACGAAACAGAAGGGATGATGATCTCTATCAAGCAGATGCGGTCAGGTTACGAAGATGCTGAGCACTTTACCAACAATCCCGAGCATCCTTTGAATACCTTATCAGTAAAGTTTGATATTAACTCTTCAACACAACTGGACTAAAGAAGACCATCATATGAAGCTAATGATATTTATGTGTTTTCCAACCACAGAGTTTGCTCAACTTGTTTCTAATGTTTGTAATTCTTATTAATTTTTTTTCCTGCACATACTTTCTACACCACTTATCTGCCTTCAAACCTCGATACTGTAGGTACATATTTACCTGCCTGCTGTCGTTTATTTCTTCAATAGGACTATGGAGTAGTACTGTGCACTATGGCTTAGTAAACGATGCATGCAAATTATTGTAAATCTTTAGGCCATTAGTCCACAAAAATACATGTTTTAAACATCATAGTTTATGCTTTTTATTTAATGCATGCATCAGCTACCATTTATACAGGAACTTATACACACACTGCTTGACATTTTTTAAGACTGCTAATCAAGATGGCATTATTTGACAGAAAAGCAGTGTAAAAATTCACTACTAAGATCCAGAAAATGGAAGCTAAAATGCAATCCCTTCTGACACACTTCAACTTCAGATTGCACAGTACAACTGTTAAGCAGAAAAACCTTATAAAAACCACACCAGGTATCTGTATCTGCAGTAAAAGTGGTTTTCTCTGTGCTCTTTTTTTTATTCTTATTTATTTTTTAGATTTTTTTCTCATGTAAGTGTTACTAAATAAGGGAGACAAAAGACATTTTTATTGCCTAGCAAAATAAACTAGTTGCTGCTATTTGTCTTACAGAGACATTACTTGCTCTGAAAATTCTTAATTCTAACAACACATACTAACTGACACCACTAAAAATATACCTTTCTGAGTAATAGGCATAATGGTAACACAGATTACATCAGCTCTTAAAACTTTCCAAACAGAGATGACCTGATTCTTCAGGAACATCCACTCAGTATTTTCTTTTTCCACAGCATTCATATTATCTGGTGTGTGTTCTGGTTTGTGACAGCTATAATAGACTACAAATAAAGCACTGGAGTAGAGCTTTGTAAGCTTCTGCTGTAAGCAGTCCTTTCCCCTCCGTTGAAGCTGGCAGATTTGGAGATCTAGCATGGCAGTTCTTCAAATACACAACAAGAAAGTAATTTCAGGGTTACCAACTCGAAAAAAAGAGAGTCTCTGAAGCCAGAGCATGTCTGCAATACTGCAAAAGACAACACCCTGCACCCAAGAGCCTCAGATGCAGTGTTTCCCACATCTGCTTCATCTGTAAAGTGCATAATCCAGCCAAAAGCATCATCAAGTTTTATTCCTTTCCCTCTCCAGAGAGATGATGAAACAAATCCCTAACACAGATTTCTGAATTAAAAGGTTAAATTAAATCAAGGAGTGATAAAGATTGTCTTAAGCAATCAAACTCGCCTTCCCTAACACACACTTGGATAGAAGAGGTTTAAGTGGGTTGTTGGTTCCTCACCTTCTCCGAAAAAATACTGGTTTCCTCCCTAAAGCCCTGCCTGAAAACAAAGCAAGTCTGAAAGAGAGTTCTCCTTGGTTTTTACGAGGCTTGGAAACCATCAGCCCTAAAAAGGAACCATCTAAGGTGGAAACAAGCCCCTCTTCTTTTGCAAAAAGGTTGTGACAAAATGTCCACCAGATTTACTCAGAGCACGTTCCTGCACAGCTCTTCTGAAAATACCATTTTTAAATAGGTCAAAATGATCACATTTCTGCTCTTCTGAACTCAGAATATGTATTAGAAAGAACAATTTTTTTCTTATCTGAAGCTCGCATAGAGAGGCATATCTAACATCATTCTTCGGCAGTCACTTTTAGCCCTTGATGCAGAGACCAAATAAACCCAACCCCTAACCAAAGCCAGCTGGTTTCATGGCCATTTCTATGCAAATGCAATGCACTGAACAGACAAGAAAGCTCTGCATAGGTCAAAACTGTAACAATCAGCTTAAATCCACAAGTAATGTCAAGTCTAACATCGTTTGGACATTTTTTGCATCTTCTCTGAGGCTGGGAAGCAGTGTCTAAATTGCTCATAGAACTTTTATTTCCAAAAAAGTGAGAAATTTATCGTATTTAATTTCAGTGGAAATGAACTTCAAAGTGCAGAGTGCTCTGTGGCGCTCTTCCTTTTACACGTGTTCATCATGTGTCAAAGCTGACTCTCCTTTCTCCCCTCCCCAGAATACCACAAATTCTTCGGTAAAATAAACAAAGCTCTGTCCAGAATCTATGAAATTACCAGAGGCAACCCCTGTTTGAGATCAAAGATGTGCATCACTACTGGGCCTTCTGCAACATTCCAGATTTCAGTTAAGATGAAATTTGCAACAAACGGGCAATCAGCAGCACAAAACTTTAACACCACATCCAGGCATGTACCTTAAAAGAAGAGCTTTGACATTCAAGCTGCCTTTTCTTCATACTTAGGAATCCCAATATGTGTTTGTTAGATAAATATCCACAAATGGCATTTTTATAATGCCATTTAGGTCTGGCAAAGAAAAACCTTTATCTTTACTTAAAACAGAAATGCAAAAATTCAAAATTACATACTATTAACACTTAATAGGAGAAGAAAACCATTTTCTCTTTCTAATGCTTATACTTGTGCTGTGATGCAACTCATGACCCACTACGATAAATTGTGTATGGGATCTTTATGTCTTGGAAGAAGAAAAAAGTGATAATAAAATACATTATTTGTTGAAGACATTAGATATGATTCTTGACCTGTTTTTCTCCCAAAAGGAAAAGTCTTAATGATGTTTGCAGGCTGGACTAGTCTATCCACAACATAAACATGCTAGCAGAGGCAATCTTGATTCCCAAAGCTGCTATTATGCTTTAGTGAGTCAGTAACACAGAAAATTCCCAGGTTCTATGCATTCTTGAAGGCATGCATAGAAAACTTCCAGTAAACACTGGCATTCTAGAAACTAGTGCTCATAGTACTTTTTTTTGACTGCTGCCGCAGTAGAATGTAATTATTATGCATAAAATTCCCACTGTAGGCTAAAAAAACCCAAAAACCCAAAATCTGATAAATATTCACTATATAAATAAAGAATTTTCCTCCAGTAGATGAGAAAAAAGTCTAATAATTCATACAATTCTATTTTACATACTGAGTAATTAAATTCTAGAGTTACAAATAAAATTAAGCATTACAGCTCAAATACCTATTTCTCTAAGCAGTTTTATTACACATTTTATATAGCCCTTAATTCCATATAGATACACATGTAAAATGTAATATTCATTGTTTCTAGGGATAAAGCTGAAAGTAGACTCAAACAGACATCTCTGAGTTTCTACAGCAAAGGCCAGTCCAACCTCATTGATAAATAAACCACCTAAATCCTTTCTTCATTTGTTATTGCCTTATTGCAAAAGTATGAAGGTGAAGCCTAGAATGTCAAAGTTAAGGCCTGACCTTCCATCTCTATCCTATCTGGCCACTCCCTTGTGTACCCCTCAAACACACATGCTATCATTTCCTGATGAGTTTAGAAAGGGTTATCAGGAGGGTTTCAAGACATGTGTCAGTTTTGTAGCAACCTGAATGCTATGCAAACATCTTCTCTGTTTAATAGGCGATTTGTATTTTAGTAGGTTTATCCATTCCCAACTTCATTTGTTTAAAGGTGCCTTAACCTCGACATAAATCAATGTTAAGCACCTGTATAGAGTAATTCTGAAGAGTTTAAAAATTAAGCTCTTTGGAGAGCTGCATTTTGTAAGCATGATTTTTTATTAAAAAAGGAAAAATAATTACTTAACTTCTTTGCTTCTTTTTCTCCTTTTAAAATTTTGCAATTTATTCTTTTTTACTGCTCTTACAGTGTTCTCTTAAAGATCTCGATGAAACACCAGGTTAGTCACTATAAAAACACCAGCACCGCTAGCTCCCGAGGATCCTTTCCTTCCTAACACGTCAATGAGTGTTTGCGTAAGACAGGAGGGCCAAGGAGTTCGAGGCCCCGGGTTGTGTCTTGCAGCAACCCCCCCTTCCAAAGGAAAACAAAAAGCACTGAACCTTTTCTGCCACATGCCTGGTCCTTCCCCCACCACCTCTCTGGTGAAGACAGCCATTATTACATTTCCTTTTGGGTTATTTACAAGGTCTTGGCTCTGACATTGATTTCTGATCTGTTTCTATGACAAATGTCAAGTGTTAATAAGCTGTCGCTTTAAAGTAAGATAATGCCAAACAAATTATAGGAATTAATTAATCAAAACCTATTCTTTAACATTATTTGTGAGCACTAAAACAAGAACAGCAAATATTGCTGGAGACCAGAAAATCCTTACATTTTTTTTCAACCAATTAATAATAGTAGATCTAAAGAAGTTATAGTTTAAACTAGGCAGTATCTTGATATCTAAAGCGAATTTGCTAGGGGATATAGAATAACCAGGCAGGCGCAGCTCCCTAAGGAACGAAGTGTTTTAATTTGTAAGTTAGGGTTTTTACTTCTTACTTTTTCAAGTATTTTGCTCACAGTATAGATTTTAGGATCAAAGGTGAAAGTTCAGAAATCTTTTTGGTTACAGAACCATTAAAATGATAAACATTTGGGATCTTAAAGTACACTTCTACTCTAACTGTCCTTTCAGACCTGCATTGACTGCACTATAATAGCTGCCAACATTTGGTAAGGATTAGCCTTTCATTTAGACAAAAGCAAGCATTCCTTAGCTAAATCAGCACTTTTTGCCATCAGACTCATAAAACCTTTTCACAACACAGATTTTCAAGAGAATCCTTTAGGGTTTTAGGATGCTGCTCCTTTTACTAAGTAACAAAATACACCCCAGGGTGTCTCATTGACCGCACTCAGCTGTCCTTTGACCTCTGCAATTGTTTAGCCTAACTTCAGGGCTACAGAATCTGCCTCCCCCCCCATCAAAAAGGCTAATGTTGCTTCCTCCTAGCACCTGGCAAAGCAAAATCCTAGAGGTTCCCCCCTCTTCCAAACTCTACCATGTTCCAGATGTTGCCAAGCAAAATGCTCCTGCAGGCAGGTTTTGGGAACCCGCAAGCGCCACTCAACCTGGGCTGTGGCCATGACCCCCTTGCTCTGCTCTGCGCTGCCCTTGCCCCAGGGATACAACAGGTCATAAAGCAGGAATAGATCTTCAGCCTTCTGGTTACGCTGGCTATTTAAATGCAACAAGAAACTATGCGAGCCCAATATTGCATATTGAGGCAAGCATCCCCCCGCTTTAAGAAGTCAGGAAAAAAAGATGTGTGAGAATCTCAGTTGGAAGCACAAATCTACCCCGATCATTACAAAGATCTGCATTCTTCTTGCCATTTGTTTTAAAGCCTTTGAGAGGACAAACAAGCAAACAAACATCCATCCACCAAGTGCATAAAACAGCTATTTAGCTAGCTGTTTAGGTATTTGCAGGGGCTCTAAGTAAAACAGCAGATGAAAATTGTTACAGCTTCAAAAGAACTGTCATTAAATAATGAAGTTGATCTCACTGTGGATATATAACAAAAAAAAATGGAAGCACAAATCAGCCCTCCTTGGTGAAGGCTGTTTAATTATATGAACTGGATTTCAAGATTTATTTTAAAGAAACTAAACATTCTAAATGCCTGAAGAAAAACTAAAATAATTATTTACGGTCCACAATGTTCCTAAAATGTAGTGGATGCAAGTGAAAGCACAGATGCTGAACGAAAACATGCAATATATTGTCTATTAGGAAAGGCAAGTAAAGTACCTTCTCGGATTCCTTTTAACCTATTTGAAATGCAGTCATGATTAAAGGATGCAGCTAAGAGTCTGAGAAGCCTTGCTGTGAAGTTGTTTAAAACTCCTGAACACCTGAAAAAAAAGAAAGGAGAAAAAAGATCAGAATTACTTGTGACAGCATGTAGTTTATAGCAACCCAAGAAAACCTGACTATCTAAACATGGTTTAGGGTGAAAATTGACTTGGGGTGGGGAAAGGAGGGCTGACAACTTAAAAAAGCATCTTTTATTTATAGGAATATGGTTGAATCTGCATGGCTGCCTTTCTGCGTTCTACCCGAAGTGAAGAACAAGTCTGTCACAGAATCACCTGCACGTGTTTTGCACTGAAGCTGCCAGATGAAATATTAGGAACTTAGCACAGCAGTATAAGAAAATTTACTGTCACAGAAACAAAAAAAAAAAAAGATTATAATGTCGAAGCAATTATTTTCCTGCTGGTTTAAACAGAAACAAACTGAACGGGTGAGCATTTATCTACGTTTGAAATGGAGATCAATGTTCAAAATGAAATCAGAATTAGCTGGTTGCTCTCCTATCTGACATCCTAGAAAGGTATTTAAGTGAAAACATTTCTAATAAAAATTGTAGTTTATAAAAGAGGATACACCTGAAATACCCCAAAGAATGGCTTCAATGGTGTAGCAAGCTTCAGGCAGAAGAGCAACTTCTAAAATACCTAGGGCTATACGGAACAGTAATTATCATCAGGAAAAGCTTTAAATTAAGTTGTCATTGACTGGACTTCGACAAGACTTCCTTAGACACATAAGCTGGTTTGGCTTCTCAATAGAAATGGACAATATTTTGCCAAAAGATTTAAAGGAATTTTCCCTGTTGCTCACAAATGGGATTTTAGGCTTAAAGCTGGGACCACAGGCTTGGGCCTGCTGTCAAAACCACAACGCACGTGACTCTTTCAGCTGTAGACCTAGAATTCAAAAACCAGGTTTTCGAATTAAAACCAATATATTTTTAAGCTTCCTGCCCCTCCTCCTCATAATAAAAATCAGCCTATTAGAAGGGAGCAGCTATAAACCTCACCTCTCACTCAGGAAAGCTCTTGGAGAGGTTTGTTGTGAGCAGACATTGAACAACTCTATTGCCAAGGAGCCGCGATGCTACCTTGGGCTGTGCATCCCCACCATGCTAACAGTGACTCTATCGCAGATGGCCAACAAGGTTAATGCACGCAGCTTCTGACCAAACTGTAGGGCTCTGCAGAGCCTTCAGTGATTGCAGAATGTCAGTAATCCAATTCCAACAGCTCCTGGCTCTGAAATTGCTATTTTTCGGACACGTGCTGAACATTTCACCTGCTAGTAATGACATTTTTGTATTTTCTTCTAATTACACTCAAAGCTAAGACCTTTGGTCCTAGGCCACAGACCTCTATTCAGGCTGCACACATTCTCTTAAAGGCCCCGATCCTTTGTTGTCACTCTCAGTCTTTCATCTATTATTTACATCCATTGAGAGGAGAGATACTCTACCATTTGTGAAGCTTTAAAGCTTCTAATCATCTTAATTTCTTCGCCTTTCAACCAGTGCTTCCCCTTATGGACCAATGCCAATAGTGTGACAAAATAATTTTTCAAGCCAAGATCCTCCTGGACCCTTCCCAAACCTTGACACACACTGGGGCTGTACGTGCCTTTTGTCCTTAGCCGGCTGCTTTTGCAAACACAGACCTTTGCTCTGCTTGGGAGGGGGATGGATTTGCTCGTCAGTGGCTTGGGGGGAGTTTTCTTGTGGGTTTTGTGGAGGTTTTTTTTCATCACTTTCTTTCACTTAAAATGTCTGACTCAATTACTTCAACTAAATCAGAGATACTGTAGTGAATCTTCCCTCTTTTAAAAACATTAAGTACCTTCTGAAAGAGCTATGAATTTTAAGGTTACTGTTTTTTCCAAAAGCTAAACTGATGATACAGTGGTTTGGTTTTACAATGACAGATTCTCACACAATATTTAAGACACACAGAATACCACGAACCCTTTTTCTGACTGACGGCATTAATTTGTCCCGACCTTACAACACAATGTGATAAAAAAAAAAAAAAAAAAAATCAAACAATATCTTCATCTGATGTTCAGATCATCTCCTTCTGGTCCTCCCTTATTTACAAATGAAGTAGGAAACAAATCAGCTGCATTTTTGTCAAGTTCTTCAGAATTCATCAGCCACCAATCTTCATTTCCGAGACCTGTGGGATCTGCTAACATGCGATCCATCTTGGCTCTTTCTTCCAGTGCCGCCTGGCTTACTTTTGATTTCTAACAGTGCTTCCTTGTTGTCTGTCCCCTCTGAAGACTCCCCAACCCCCTTGTCTTTTCTTATTTTCACCATTTGCTTCAACCAGCAGTTCACTTGAGACTCATCCATCTTACAATGCCTAAAGTGACAGATGCTCTCAGGAATGACCACACTGCTGAGTGAACAAAAGATAACATCACCTCTAGGAACTCAGGGAGAAATACAACTTCAACCCTAAGACACAGTTATCCTGACGGACACAGCACCATAAACCTCTCTCAAGTGGGGGAAAAAAAAAGGAAAAACAATTGCAGAGAAAAGGAATCTGACACAATTGAAGGCTGAAAAGAGTATTCTTTCTGTTGTAGCTGCAGTTAGTGGTGTTGATGGCCTATTTTATTTTATTTTATTAATACCCATGGAAGATTTTTGTCAAAATCAAGAGGCCCAGAAACAGTAGAGAAATTTCACACAAGAGCTGTCTCAGGATCCCTACAGACTTGAATGGAGGAAGAAGGCACTTTAGGACAGTTTCAGCAGCATGTCACACAAGTCCTTCGCCAAAACACAAACATTACCTTGCTAAAATCTACACATCCTACAGACCAGCTGTTGCTCAGTTCAATTCTACAGGAATTCAGAATCATTATGCAAGCCTGTGCCCTTGATGAACACATATTGTAACCGGAGTAAGATTACTTTAATGTCATGGCTGCTTGATAAATCTGTAATTTGCAAGTAACAAACCCCCAGTGTTTTGACATTTAAACACACACCATTTACAACAAAAATTAAATTAGAACGATAGATTTTCCAGCCAACACCTACACACCTGACTAAGAACAATGTCTGTTTCTAAATTAAGATCTGCACTTTATGCCAAATAAGACAGAAGCAAAAACTGCTGGATTTGAAGCATGCCTAAAATTCTCTATCCATTTTCTATGGTGGAACAGGACTTGTTGGAGAGGGAGGAGTCCTGGGTGGTGCTAGAAATCTCTTACTTAACAAAGGAAAGGTCATATAAGCATCTCCCAGAGACATACTCGCAGAAGTGCTGCCACAAATGCTGGGAATCCCTTCTCTGTGGTAAGATGCAAAGAATTCCCTTCTCTCCCAGCAAAGCTTTATATAAGATCTCATGTTCAGGTTTCAAACACTACAGGAAATAACCATCATTAGAGTACATGAGTCTGACAGCATGTGAGTTTAATGGACATAAAAGCTAGAGTTATAAAACAAAAACCAAGATAGGCAGCTTATTAACCAAACATTTTCTGTTCAGTGTAAAGTCAGGGGGAAGTCACAATATGCATTTCTTCAGCTGATGGTTAAAGAATTTGTGACGAGCTATGATTTTAGGTCCTTATCCCAGTTTGGAGTCTTTCTACTGCCCTCACATAAGACAGCTAACATCAAAGCACCAGACTGTAAATACAGAAGTAAGGTATTTATACACCAATTTCAAATGTAGGTGATTTTCCTACAGTATGCCATGCAGTACCATTTTGGACCTCCATCAAATGGAAATAAAACTAACAACCACTCAAGTTTGGTCCTTCCTAAAAAGGATCCCAACTCTGAAACTCACACAACCTTTAGAGTTTCTCTCCCATTCTGAGCCACCAAGTGACCTGGCACTGAAATCTTTCATAAAATCCCATTCAACTGGGGAAAAGACACACAGGAAAGTGTACAGAGGATAATTATTAGTACATAGTTGAAAGAGTTGTATGCAAGACTGCTTTCCACCTCACATCCCAGCCTGCTCAGTCCACATCACTCTGGAACCCCAGTCAAGCAGGCCTCAAGGCATGCTACAACTACCAAGAAGAAAAGTAACAAGAAAACCAAGTCTGGGAGATTCACAGGCACATTCTGCCACGGTATCTGAATCCAATTTTCACCAGCAGCTCTATTGTACTTTGAGTGTCAAGATGTCTGGGATAACTTTCTGAAGCTCCTTCTAACACTATCAAACCAAAGAAGCAAATAACTAGGTCTACAGTTCAGTTCCTCACAAGGAAAATTCTTGGAAATTATATAATGCTTTCATCTAAAATACTTTAAAATCTTGACTTCAGATATGGAACAAGAAGTAGAAAACTGTATCCTGCTTTATAAAACCTACATTCTGCTCTCAAACGGGCATCTTATCATACAGACAGTCCTTACATGTTATATCTCCAAATATTTATCACAGTAGGGAGAAGTGTTTATGGTTAATATGCAATCCATCTTCTGCATGCTGCTGCTTTTAAACAAGACGAAGTGTGAGGTAAAAGGTCAAAACTACTAGAAAGAGCCCTGAATAAAAAGTCTGACGTTACAACCACTTTGCTATGGGAGACAAGGTGTAAAATAGGTTATTGGAGTCAAACTCCCTGCGCAACATGGCAGGCCAAGGGTACTGATCCAAACAGCACTGAGTAGTGACACAACTGTTGGCATTAATGTGCTCAGTAACACCAAACTGCTTTGAAAATCTCCCACTTAATGAAAGCAACATTTTTCAATTGAAACTGAGTATTTTTACATGCATGTATGTAAAATGAGCTCTCATTCAATGCCATTTTAACATGGAATAACTGAAATATTGATATTAAACTTATAGGTAACTTCTGTCATTGCCATTAAGTTATTGACACTGAAACATGACCTTGAAATGACAGCTCCATTAATGCAAGTCTTACTGGGGAAGGTTTCAAAAAGGCCTGATTAAATTAACTACTTTTAAACACAATGGGATCAATATGTATGCAGAGAATGTACACCCCCATGGCAAGTTCTGCTTGCTTGATTGATCAAAAACAAAAAAATCCCGTGGCCTTCCAGATCTCAGCTGGTGCCAGAAATCCACATAGAAAAAAAAAATATCCATCTAAATGAAACTCTGAAAAGGTTTACCCTTCACCAGTCTATTTGCACTTCAAAAACTTCTTAAGTCCTTCAGCTAAACCCCAGGGTTGAACCATTTCAAAAATGAGAGGGGGATGGCCATGATTTATCTTCCTTCTGTGCTCTGGACAGAGCTGTAAAATCTGCATGCTGGCATGAGTGTGTGTGTGTTACAGGCTTGTTTTCAGGAATCTTGGATGTTTACCATTTTTAGAAGTAACTCCTCCAAATTCCTCACTGTCATTTATCTCCTTCAAACAGGCACAAGTACCACTTACAGAGCAAAATCTTGATTTCTGCTCACTGGCAATATTTAATGGCCAAGCATGTGAAATCAGCATTTTGAAGAAAAATGCAGCAGATCTCATTTGTACCTGTAAGTATCAGCTGTTGCTTTAGAGAACTGTGTTAACAGAACCTTTGTTCAAGAATGCAATTTAAGCCCATCCCTTATATTTAGTAGTATCAAACACATTTTGAGCAATAAGCCCAAAATAACTTCCCATTTGTAGATAGATGATAATCAATGTGTTGGGTCACACAGGATACATTTTTCAGTCCTCTGTAGTTCAAGATAACATTACCAATAGAAGGAAAATGGAGATTTCATGGGTCAGAAAATTCTGGGTCACAAGGACCTTCAGTGCTGCTGTCAGCCTAGGAAAACTCAATCAATATACTCTTGCTTTGTATGTCCACTATTAAAAACCTTGCACCTGAATGCCTACATTATTTTTCCTGAAGCAGAAATACCAACTCAACAACTTCACTGACATTCTTTGAGCAGAAATTCATACATTCCGATATTCATTTAATGTGTTAAAAATATAAACGTATCTATAAATGAAACACCTCCTCCAAACATCACAGATAAATCCTTACAGCATCAGTGTCACGTAACAGCACAAAGTGAGGGCACTAAAACTTGGTTATTCATTTCAGTTTTTCTATAGCATTTTTCAGCTCTTAAGACCCAACCCTATAAACCACATATCAGTGACAACTCCTATCTAAATTCTTCAGACTTGGATAACAGACTTACTCTCAAGGTAAATAACAATAAGAAAAAGATTCAGTATTCTCTGGTTTTGCATGAAAAGGGCCTACTTATTTCCAAAGTGCTTTTCAGATTTTGCTTTTATCACAGAATTTGTTATCTTCCACTCTAAAATAACAGAAACAGGTGAAAAATACTTTATGAAGAGATAAAAATATGCAGATCCTGCCACTGTAAGTCGAGTCTTAATTTGACCAGTGGGAAGCTTTAAAAACATTGACATTGTGCTTGTTTTTGTGCAAGCCAAATGCCAGCCCTAACAAAACTGCAGGGCTAATCTGAAAAAAAACCCCCCAAACCCTAATCACTCTATTAATCCCTCCTCAAATCCACAAGTATACTTAAGTAAGAGGTTGTAGATATAAGAAGGAATGGCATCTTACTCAGCATCTGACATTCTACTCAACTTAACTCCTCAGAGTCTGAAACTCTACTTTAGAAAAAGAGTGTAAGATAGTTTTTAGCATATATTCTCTTCTGAGAATACTCTTCACATATATATAAAGAAGTCTGCAGTATAACTACAAATCTGTGTGCTTTTGCAAAAACTGTAATAGAATATTTACTTGACTATGTCCTTCACTGGCTCACAATTCTAAGACTGTGCTGAGGGTGTTCCTAAACTTGCATCTACTTCTGGTGTGCTTGCAAAACTTTACGATTCCAGCTGCAACCTCATTAACAAAACACTTCAACTTCCCTACATACGCTAACGTTTGCTATTTTAATAGAAAGGTTTTACAAAGGTGGAGGTTTATCCTTACTCCTTACTACATTCAGTACCAGGAATAATTTTTATATGTTATTTCTTGTAATGAAGAAGTTTTGAGTATTTGTTTAGCCATCTATTTTTCAGTATTTATTTACAAATCCTAAGATAGACCCAAATGCCATTCTGATCAATAGGATTCAGTACTTCTATTCAAAGCAAAATGAACGTCACCACAGGCAGGTAAAGGGACTCTAGGAACTGAAGTCCAAGCAGAGTGAAATAGAATTCCATAAAACCTCAGAGTGCAGTCTGCTTTCCAAAGGAAAAAAAAAAAAAAAAGGAGAAGCTGGAAAAACAAAACACAAACAAGAAATACCCTGTGGATTCATTATCAACCAGGGTGGCAGGCCTTCCTCTAATTCCCTTATAAAAGCCCATGACTACCTGCAGAGCCTGGGAGTGCAAATCACATTAGTGGAGCCACCAGATGACCAAAGAAAGCACTGGAGGCCTGGTGAAACCAGTAAACAAAAGGCAGCATTCCAGCTGAATGCCACTGCTAGAGTCAGCATTGTAAGATGCTTGGATCTGATAACCCAAAAAAGCAGATTAGCTGCAGGCAACAAAAGAGTAAAATAAGAAACAAAGGGCTCATTTTGACACATGAAGAAATCATTTCCATTAAGCCATCTTGAGTTTACTGTGTAGCTTTAAAAACTGCTCCTACTATAAGAGACATTTGAAGCAATGAAGCTCTGACAGTGTGGCATCGCGGACAAGCTTCTGAAATAACGCAGCCCTGAATGCAGTATAATTTAAAGAGGCAAACTGGCCTCTTTGCCTTTGAATCTGTGTGACATCTTAAAGGCCTAATAATGATTTTTAAATCTGTTGTAGAGGTTTCAGTTACGACTTTCAGTTAGAAGACTTAACACGTATTACGGCGACATGACACCCCAGAAAGAACTGAGGCTTGACAAACAGAAGATTCCTTAGTTTTATCTGTATTTAAAAGTATCCTGCAGAGAACACACATAGTACAATTACACAAGAAGGTTGCCTTCTCTCCCCAGTCCCTATCTCCTCCCGTGTGTGTCACTCACTCACTCAACACAGGAAAGAGTCATATTATACTCCTTTCCAGAAGCTTAACAAAGGATTTTTGTCCAGAAACAAGTCTAGGCATACTTTCATCACAAGGACCAAACTGCAAAATTGAGACACGGATGTCCATACAAATATGTAGATACTAGAGAGATAGAAGTCAAATCTTTCTTCACTAAAATTGGAAAAACTGCCACAATTTTGTCTTATACAATAAAGAATTCTATATACTTAAAGCCAAACCAGGCCTTTTTCTTTCTTCTCAAGATGGTGAATTGGCCTGCTATGAAATATCCATGAGCTGGAAAACATTTCTGAGGAATGCTGTGGTACACAGAAAACATTTCAGCTTGCTAGCTGTGCCCTCTCCATCTCGTGTTTCTAGCACACAACACAGAAACATGGCACATGATGACGAAACAGGTCTTCCTTTAATACAGTATTTCTTACCTGGCTTTTGCGCAGAGATAGCAACTAAATTTACTATGTCGTTTTTACATCAGCCTCATCTAATAGGTAAATCAATTGTGGAATTGTATATTCCTTCAGTAGGGATGGAATTTCACAAGCATATTCATCCACAGCTAGCTGGTCCTTCTCAGCAACAAGTGTAGAGAAAATATACCCAGAAAACCAACTCAGCAGAGTCGAAGAGGGACAGCATAAAAGAACAACCTATGGCTGTGTCCAGATACAAATATATGGTATGCATTGACATAGAAATCCTGCTATCAAGGCTCAATGAAATCTTCTGTATCTTTTTTCTACCTGGTGACTTTGCCAAAATACAAAGCCATTAAACATATCTGAAAGGGGAAAGGCATAACGTAGACATCTAATTATGGACATCCCCCAAGGCCATCTGTAGCAACATACTGACATCAAGACAAACCCAAGAATAAAAGCTGTCTGATGCTTTAGGGTAGGTATCATGCACACATGTTTTTCCCCTGGTTCCAAACCATTCTGCTCTGGAATATCACCATGGTACCCATGCTGCTTATAGTATTTTTGCTGTATACATGACCTGAGAGACAAATAAGGTGGATGGGCCCCTCTTCCATTACTGTTCTTTTAATGATATCTTCTTATCCAAAGTAGCACTCAGGTATAAACATGCCCTCATAAATCCACAGAGGGAAAATGCACCGAAGGATGTAAGAAACATTGTTAGAAATGAAGCAGATTTTAAAAAGAAAGATTACTTGTGGTCATAATGTGCACACGTATGTGCTAGTCAAATCCACATAGCACGTACATGGAGGGGAAGCACAAGATGCTGTTGTACATCACGCTACCTTGTTGTACATCTTGCACCCTTATACTGAGGAGAAGGAAAAATAAATTGAAGTTCAGAGATTCAGCCTATCACCATTCAGAGAAACACTTAAGTGTTTGTTATTTATAGCCATCTAACAGTCTGAATACGAAGATGGATGCACCTAGTAATCACATAAAATGATCCACTTCAATGCAGTTGGCCTTATACTGCAGAGAGAAAACAGCATGGTCTTTGCTTGGTAGTCATGGACAGCAGATTACTATTAATGATTTTTCACAGTATCTTTCTAATAAAAATGTCAGAGCACTCTAAACAAAAGGCCAAGCTGGTTAGTTCAGAACATTAAAAAAAAAAAAATCTTCAAATATTTAATGCAAGCAGACCCCAAATGTCACTTCCAAAGGGCTTTTCCAAGGAAGGCTATTTCAAGTTGTGGCACCCTGGGTTCCCTCATCACCAAGATATTCCAGCAAAACAGAAATTCTGTCAGGACTTGCTGCTTAGCTGCTGTTCCTTGTGCAGAAAGATACACTGTGGCCAGACCTTCCTAAAAATGCTAATGTTAAAAGCCTTTATCTCTTTGAGGAATTCTAGTTATTTTAACGTATGGGCAAGCATCTGACTTGCAATTCTGTCCTCAGCTGAGATTGCCATGGACCCAGCTCTGAGCACCTGGGAGGTGAAGGAAATTGGTTTCTTGTTCATAAGGTCACTCAGCAGAGCTGGCAGAAGGTCCCTGCAATGAAGAACTCCACATACACTGGAAAATTGATGGGGTCCTTATAAACCTGATAGGAGAACCAGAAACGGATCTGGGCATCTTCACTACTCATGCTGATCTACATCCACCAAGGCTACAGTTTGGTTCTATATCCTCCCACATTAAAACTGCTTTTGTTGAAAAGCCTTCTAAATAAAGCCTTTTACAATGGCCACAAAGCTCCCTAAAGTGATATATTTGAGCTAAATTTTGAGCCACAAGTGTCTGATATTAGAATAGTTACCCCACTAGAGTAGAAAGGCCGAAGGAGGTGAACCTGCCCCTCTACTCTGCTCTCGTGAGACCTCACTTGGAGTATTGTGTGCAGTTCTGGTGTCCTCAACATAAAAAGG